>JBBPFD010000406.1:0-23488 GCA_038363315.1 Mugilogobius chulae
AAAAAAATAAACATGGACTAGATTATGTTGCTTTAGTGTGGTATTTATTAAAATAGGGTAACCATTATTAAGACCAGTGCCAGTGAATTTACCTTAGTAGCATCATAGACATAAATAATATCATTTTAAGTTTTTACACGGATCGTTTCTGAGTGTTCTTTTCCACTGCTAGTTTGAAAAAGAATCCGTGTCTCTGATTGGTCACACAGAGAGCGAGCACTCTGATTGGCCAGAGAGCGCACCGTTCAAAAGATCAAAGGGCGTCTGAGTATAAAACCGCCCCGCGCCCTTCAGTTGGTGCGCAGACTTCTGATCTGTTCACTCTTTGCTGAGCTTTGGCTATCTGATTTATCGGAGAACCTTTGTGACGCCTTTTCTCTTCCCTTCCACTTGCTATCACCACTTTTTTGGACAATTTTAATTGGATTCACTTTTCGGAGTAATCTGATTGCTTTGTCCTCCTCTCCCACCCTCGATCTCGCACATTTTTCGGCTGAAATCTGTGTTGTTGGACTCGCTCTTCACTTGTGAGGTAAGACATGAATTGCATGAAACTGACATTGTGTGTGTGCAGAAACTGTGAGATTACGGCTATTTTCTGTTCAAATGCAATTGAAAATATGTTAAATTTAGTTCATCAGGCCTTTAGCTTAGCGTTAGCCTTTTGTTAGTCCTGGTTTAGTCCTGGTTCAGGTCTTTGATCAAGTCCGTGGTTAAATCGGTTTTTATGTTGTTGCTAACGGTCACGGTAAAGCTGTTTTTTCCTGAGTATTTAAAATGGCACAATTGGTCTTTGGTCATGTTACACCGCGTTAGCTCAAATGTAGCGTGTTTTAGCACTTGCTTGCAAGTTCAGTCCAGTTGAGGTCTAGTTCTGGTCTTGATTTTGTCCTAATTCTGGCGTTTTTCTAGATAAATCTGATCTTTCATTTGTGCTAACTGCTAAGGATGTTTTCTGTGTGTTTAAATGATATACTTGCTATTTGTGCTAGCTCAAATGTGGCGTGTTTAAGTTCTTTATTGCTAAGTGCTTAGTCTAGTTGGTTCAAGTCTTGAATTTGTCCTGATTCGTGGGTTTTTCTAGATAAATCTGATCTTGTATTTATGCATGTGGTAACTTTGAAATGTCCCGTGTAACGTGTATACTACATTAAATGGAATATTTGCCCTTTGATTGTGTTTAAGCACAGATGTGGTCTTGTTAGCGTTTCTTCTTCTTTATTCCTGTTTTAAACCTGTATTAATCATGATTTATTTCTGTTAGTCCTGTTTTTAGTCCTGGCTTGGTTCTTGTTTAGTCCTGGTTTAGTCCTGGCCCCAGGTCTGGCTCAATTCTCTTAGTGTGTGTGCGGCGCGTGTGTGTTGACCAATCACAAAGCAGTTAGTCTGACCACAGCCAATCACAGTTCGTCCCTCTAGCAGCGGGACATATTGTTTGCTAGGGGCAGAGTGTGACTGAGTGAAAACAGATTCAGATCTAGTTTAGACCTGGTTTTTGTTCAGATTAGTTTGTCATTGGCAATTTGGATTGTAACTTTAGTCTGGCTATAGTTTTTTGTTTGTTTTAGTAATGCTAAATCAGTGGTTTTTATTCCAGTTTTAATGCTGCCATAAATGTGGTTTAGTCCTGTTTTTAAACCTGGTTTTGTTCTTGTTTAATCCTGTTTAGTCCATGTTTGGTTCTTGTTCAGACCTGGTTTAGTCCTTTGTTCTGTTTTAAACTTGTGTTAGTCCTGTGCTTGTGCAATGTTTAAATCTACATAAAAAGGTTTTTAATCTGTCTAGAAATGTGCATGCATGTTTTTTTAAGTCTGGTCTTGGTCTGAGTCTGGTCTTGGTCTGAGTCTGGGTCTTGGTCTGAGTCTGGTCTTGGTCTGAGTCTGGTCTTGGTCTGAGTCTGGGTCTTGGTCTGAGTCTGGGTCTTGGTCCGGGTCTGAGTCTTGGTCCGGGTCTGGTCTTGGTCTGAGTCTGGTCTTGGTCTGAGTCTGGTCTTGGTCTGAGTCTGGGTCTGGGTCTGGTCTGAGTCTGGTCTTGGTCTGAGTCTGGGTCTTGGTCCGGGTCTGAGTCTTGGGTCTGGTCTTGGTCTGAGTCTGGTCTTGGTCTGAGTCTGGGTCTTGGTCTGGTCTGGTCTTGGTCTGAGTCTGGTCTTGGTCTGAGTCTGATCTTGGTCTGAGTCTGGTCTTGGTCTGAGTCTGGGTCTTGGTCTGAGTCTGGTCTTGGTCTGAGTCTGGTCTTGGTCTGAGTCTGGTCTTGGTCTGAGTCTGATCTTGGTCTGAGTCTGGTCTTGGTCTGAGTCTGGTCTTGTCTGAGTCTGGTCTTGGTCTGAGTCTGGTCTTGGTCTGAGTCTGGTCTTGGTCTGAGTCTGATCTTGGTCTGAGTCTGGTCTTGGTCTGAGTCTGGTCTTGGTCTGAGTCTGGTCTTGGTCTGAGTCTGGTCTTGGTCTGAGTCTGGGTCTTGGTCTGAGTCTGGGTCTTGGTCTGAGTCTGGGTCTGAGTCTGGGTCTTGGTCTGAGTCTGGGTCTTGGTCTGAGTCTGGTCTTGGTCTGAGTCTGGGTCTTGGTCTGGTCTTGGTCTGGTCTGGTCTTGGTCTGGTCTTGGTCTGGTCTGCTTGGTCTGAGTCTGGTCTTGTCTGAGTCTGGGTCCTTGGTCTGAGTCTGGTCTTGGTCTGAGTCTGGGTCTTGGTCTGAGTCTGGGTCTTGGTCTGAGTCTGGGTTGGTCTGAGTCTGGGTCTTGGTCTGAGTCTGGGTCTTGGTCTGAGTCTGGTCTTGGTCTGAGTCTGGGTCTGAGTCTGGTCGAGTCTGGAGTCTGGGTCTGGTCGGGGTCTGAGTCTTGGTCTGAGTCTGGTCTGAGTCTGGTCTTGGTCTGAGTCTGGTCTTGGTCTGAGTCTGGTCTTGGTCTGAGTCTGGTCTTGGTCTGAGTCTGGTCTTGGTCTGAGTCTGGTCTTGGTCTGAGTCTGGTCTTGGTCTGCGTTGCTTTGGTCTTGGTCTGGTCTTTGGTCTGAGTCTGGTCTTGGTCTGAGTCTGGTCTTGGTCTGGTCTGGGTCTTGGTCTGAGTCTGGTCTTGGGTCTGAGTCTGGTCTTGGTCTGGTCTTGGTCTGAGTCTGGTCTTGGTCTGAGTCTGGGTCTGGTCTGAGTCTGGGTCTGAGTCTGGGTCTTGGTCTGAGTCTGGGTCTTGGTCTGAGTCTGGGGTCTTGGGTCTGAGTCTGGTCTTGGTTGGTCCTGGAGTCGGCCTGGGTCTTGGTCTGAGTCTGGGTCCTTGGTCCGGGTCTGAGTCCTTGGGTCTGGGTCTTGGTCTGAGTCCTGGTCTTGGTCTGAGTCTGGGTCTTGGTCTGAGTCTGGTCTTGGTCCTGAGTCTGGTCTTGGTCTGAGGTCTGGGTCTTGGTCTGAGTTCTGGGGTCTTGGTCTGAGTCTGGGTCTTGGTCTGAGTCTGGGTCTTTGGTCTGAGTCTGGGTCTTGGTCTGAGTCTGGTCTTGGTCTGAGTCTGGGGTCTGAGTCTGGTCCGAGTCCTGAGTCTGGGTCTTGGTCCGGGTCTGAGTCTTGGTCTGAGTCTGGTCTTGGTCTGAGTCTGGTCTTGGTCTGAGTCTGGTCTTGGTCTGAGTCTGGTCTTGGTCTGAGTCTGGTCTTGGTCTGAGTCTGGTCTTGGTCTGAGTCTGGTCTTGGTCTGAGTCTGGTCTTGGTCTGAGTCTGGGGTCTTGGTCCGGGTCTGAGTCTTGGTCGAGTCTGGTCTTGGTCTGAGTCTGGTCTTGGTCTGAGTCTGGTCTGGGTCTGGGGTCTTGGGTCCGGGTCTGAGTCTTGGTCCGAGTCTGGTCTTGGTCCGAGTCTGGGTCTTGGTCCGGGTCTGGGTCTTGGTCCGGGTCTGAGTCTGGTCTTGGTCTGAGTCTGGTCTTGGTCTGAGTCTGGGTCTTGTCCGGGTCTGAGTCTTGGTCCGGGTCTGAGTCTGGTCTTGGTCTGAGTCCTGGTCTTGGTCTGAGTCTGGTCTTGGTCTGAGTCCTGGGTCTTGGTCGAGTCTGGGTCTTGTCTGAGTCTTGGTCTGGAGTCTGGGTCTTGGTCTGAGTCTGAGTCTTGGTCTGAGTCTGGTCCTGGTCTGAGTCTGGGTCTTGGTCTGAGTCTGAGTCTGGTCCTGGTCTGAGTCTGGGTCTTGGTCTGAGTCTGGGTCTTGGTCTGAGTCTGAGTCTTGGTCTGAGTCTGGTCCTGGTCTGAGTCTGGGTCTTGGTCTGAGTCTGAGTCTGGTCCTGGTCTGAGTCTGGTCTTGGTCTGAGTCTGGTCCTGGTCTCAAGAAATCAAAATGACCATAACATGTTTTTAATTCCAGTATCTTGTTGGTCAAAAAGTTCCACAGTACAGTACAGTGAAGTGTGTTTCAGATGCCCAGGCCAAAAGAACAGTGCACCTTTAACATTGAATGTGTGTTTCAGATGCCCAGGCCAAAGGGATGGAAACGTTCTTTGGCCGCCAGAGAGCGTCGGGCTGACCAGCTCGCGATCGGCTGTCGCCCGTACCTCTCTCCGCCTCCTCCACCCGACCCTAAGGGTATGTTCATCTAATTATGTTGTTTTTCTCATTGTTTACCTTGGACTTGTGTTTAAGTGTTTGTGTTCACTGTATTCAGTCACAGGCACTGGTAGGAGGCATTCGGCTACGAAGCAAAACTGGCCAGTTTCGGTACACACCAACAGGTGCCATAAACTGGTCATACCTCCTGAGTGCCCGGGCAAGAAGGTACATGTGTTGTTGTTATAATAAATTTGAAGTTTAACAAGTAATACTTTTCATTTACAATATTTATTTGTGTTTGTAGTTTGTGTTTGTCATCGGGCACTCTCATCTACGCGCTATCGTGGATGGATTCGTGCGGATGCCAGAGGGATGCCTCTCCTTTGGCTTCAGCTCGACACCTGGAGGTTCTGCTAATGACCTCCACAGGGAGCTAATGCAGATCGCACTCCCCAGAGGTGAGCTAGCAGCTAAAGTGCAATGTCTTACTGAATGTGAGTAAATAAACTGCTTAACAATAATAACTTTTAACAGAACCCGACCTTGTTCTCCTCCTGGCTCCCTGTAACAACCTGCGTCTCAGCCCAACCATCACTGACGCCGGAACGGAATTTGGTTTACTCCTGTCCTACCTTGTGGGCCGTTTTCAGAAGGTAAAAGTTTAATATATCGGTTCATTGTAAACCTTTTCTTTCACATGTTAACATTATCATCTTTTTAGGTTCTGGTCTTGGATTTTCCAACCCGCATCGCTGAGGATTTGGAAATCCAAAACCTTCTGAGGCAGGAGTTCCGCCGTGTTGCAGCGTCTGGAGTAAGTAAACAGTGTAATGTCACAGGGCTGTCCAGGGCTGAACAAGGTAAACGAAACCTTACTTATTGAGATATTGTTGAACAATTGAAGTCTGTACGCTCCAAAACATTCAAACAGCTAAACCATATTATGGTTTAGTCTCGCTTTAGTCCTTTTCCAGTCTTGTTCCAGTTTTGATTTAGTCCTGTTTCAGATCTACTTTAATCCTGTCCCAGTCCTGCCTTAGACTTGTTCAAATCTTGTTTTAGTCCTGGTTCAGTTTTAATTAGTCCTAGTTTAGTTCTGGTTCAGTTCTAGTTTAGTCCTGATACAAACCTCAGACCTGTTTTGGGCCCGTTCAGTCCTGGTTAGTTGCAGCCCTGGAGCTTTTAATACTTACAATATGATGATAAACCTTTGTTTCAGAAATATTAACTTTATAATGTGGTTTTATTTTTAAAGAGACCCGCTATTTTCCTGTGGCTGAGCACTTTCCCGTGGATCGTCTGGAGCTGTGGAGCGATGGTGTAAGTACAATGTAATTTTATCTCCATCACCAAATCCTAAAAATCGAAGTTCTCTGAGATGACTGTTGTTGTTTTGGGCTATACAAAAACAAATTCATTTGATGATTTTAACAAGACACCTAATCTGAAATTTGCTGAAAAGTTTCTGTTTTAAGGGCCTGTTGAAGTTCACTGCAACTATCCCTGTCCCTTTAACTTATTCTTGTTTCACTCTTTCAGACTCATCTGTCAGACGATCACGGGATGGGGATCTATGTGCAGCTCATGTGGCAGGCCTGCTACATGGAGCTGGAGACACCTGCTCCCGCCCCCAAGGTGTCTCATCCCCCAACGCGCCCATCCACCAGAAGGGTTCAACCAATGCTGGTGGTGACTGGACCCCTCCCCAGGACACCTCCACCCCCTTCTGAGTGGACACCTGCTGAACAGGGCAGAAAGGTACGACACCTGAACTAACTTATGAAGGTCAATTTCCTCTTTGAAACACTGTGTGCGTGGATTACACACTTCATTAAAGCAATCTATTCTTCAATTGCTATTTTAAAGTGCAGACAGTTTACAGTGACACAACTCTTCATTAGGCTTGAATATGGTTTATTAATGTGATTTGTTTTGTTTGTTACAGAAGAACCAGCGAGGGACCCCAAGAGCTCGCCTGGGGGACCAAGACATCGCTGGTTCAACCGGAGGTGAGTTTAACACGATCCCAGTCACAAACAATAAAAGAATGCACACATGCCACATAAATAACAATATATACATTGCATCATCAATATGAATTATTTTAAATTAAGTGACTTACTGTGTTATAAAGCTTAGCTTAATATGCAGTTTGTAGTTAAAATCCTGCTATGAGCGAAGTTTTGACAATACATGTTATTGCCACCAAATTTAAGTTGATACATGATACTATTACCGGTGTTTTTTTTACCAAACGTTCTGGAGTTTATATTGTATGGTAAATAATTGGATCTGATTCTATAGGTGGAGACCGTCTTCTCCATCCCCTCTCGCCCAAGATTTTCAGCCCGCCATGTTGGTTGAGATGGACAAGATCTCTCCATCTCACTTGGCTCCATTCTAAGGGAATGAAGGTATTTTATTACGCTGACATGCACTATAAAGAATTGGCTCTGTGCACGGAACATCAGTTGACTTGTTTTTGTTCCTAATAGCTAACCTCTGTATCTAAATTAGGCTGCAGCAAACGATTATTTTGATAATCGATTAGTTGGCGATTATACTTTCGATTAATCGATTAGTTGTTTAGAACACAAATGACTTGACACAAGAATTTTGGCAAATTTGAGCAGAGGTAATGCACTTAAGGACGTCTTGGACATGTAGATTTAGGGTCAAAGTATAGAAATTTAAATATTAACTAAATCCTCATTTAATCAAGCTTTGATACTTAACATTTGACATTTCAGAGGAGTTTAGAAAAATCCTGAGCTTTATCAGAACAAGTTTAAAACGAAAATGTTTTAAAAGAAATTATTTGTATTTGTGCTGAAAATACCAGTCTATTGTATAGAAAGTTGATGTGAAAAAGCATTTTGAATTATTGTGGTTCCATATTTGGTATCAAGAATCAAGTCTATTCTTTATATTGAAATTTAGTATCAACATTGATTCAGGAAACAAGTTTTTACATCAAAAATCTGAGGCTCCTGGGATGATATGGTACTTGTATAGGACAAGTTAACGATTAATCGATTACAAAATTAGTTGACGATTATTTCAATAATCGATTACTTGCGATTTATCGATTAACTTGTTGCAGCCCTAATGTAAATGCTAACGCTAACAGGAAATGCTTGTCTTTACAAACACGTCTTATTTCAAACGCACAAGTGTCCTATGGTAAATTATTCTTATTGTGAAGTCTTTAACATGTTTTTTTGTAACATTCACCACAACTCACTGTCTGATCTTCTAAGTATTTATCATTTTGAGCTAGTACAGTCAAAACGTCATAGAAATGAACAGAACAGAAAATACTTCTATAGAACTGAGCTAATTTAAACATAAACAAGCAAACTGAAGTTCTGTGCACTTGGCCAATTGTCTTTGATATTGCGGTTTTAAAAATGTATATCTTTAACTTTTCTAAAGGCGCCACAGACACGGCGTCGAAGAGCTGTTGCCCGCAAAACCAGCCCAGAGATGCGGTTGAGGCAACGGCTGTGGTGGTGAGACCCGCTGTCTCATCTGCCAGTTTAACACCCGGGCCGGAGGAGCACAAGGTGAGTATGGGATTACAGATTACACATTTGAATGTCTAACATGGACTTGTCTAATAACTGACTTGCTTGTTCTTTAGCCCGTGGAAGTGAGACCCCGTCGCTCACTTACACGCTCCTCTCCCGGTTTGGAGGTGAGACCCTGCTCACCTGCCAGCACCCCACCCGCACAGGAGGAGGACCAGGTCAGTGTCTCTGTGCTAATGCACATGCAGAAACATGCGTTTTACTCTTGTTCAAATTCTTGTGTAGGCGGTTGTGGAGGTGAGAAGCCTCTCACCTCAGCGCCCTTCCTATGCAGACGTGGTGAAAGGCCTGTCACCCGTCCCCTCCACATCTGGGATGGCAGTGAAACGCTCTTCACCTGCCAGCAGCTCCACATCCGGGATGGAGGAGGAAGTCTCTCGCGAGACTATAAAACCCGCTGCACCCAAGAGACGTCGCTTCCGCGACAGGTGAGCCGCTCTTTCATTTATCTTCTAGTATTGTTAAAACGAAGAAACTAATATATATATTTATCATTAGCCTGGGGCAGCACGTACTCTGGAGGTGAGACCCGGCTCATCTGCCAGCTCCTCTTCTGAGATGGAAGTGGACCAGGTAAGAGCTTGACTTTTTCATTGTTTTATTGTTTTAAAGGACCACTATGTACACTTTAGCTGGAGAATCTGAAACAATGTCTGACTTGACAGATAATACTGTTTAACTTATATTCCACAGCATGGCTTAATGCTTGTCATCTTTATAAACAGGGATGGTTGATACTCGAAATTATTGTAATTTCAAAGTCTGAAGCACAGTTTAGTTATTTAAAGGAACCGTATGTAAGATTCGCAACTAGTGATTTTAGAAAGGTATTACAATCACAAATGAACATGGGTTGACAGATTGTGAAATGGCCCATACATTGAAGATGGGAAGCTACTGACCAATCAGGAACAAGATTTGCTATGAATCATGGGTAATAGCCAGAAATGCATAGAACAAATTTCCCCACGGTTACAATAGACCTTAAAGACCCCTGACTCTTTGTCATGGTTTGTTCCCAAATATAGTGTTTTAACACAATGTGGGAGGAGCCTAATGAGAACTGTGTGGAAACAAGTGCCTGAGCCTATCACAGACAGTTGTGTTTGTGTCCTGGAGCAACATCAGTTCAAACTCAAACATGTTCCTGACTCATGATTCAAATTTAACTTCTGGTTCTAAGAAACCAAACTGGCAACCCAACTGAGAGAGTCATGTGAGGCTCATTCTGCTTTCTGATTGGATAATAAATGTAAACATCAACAAAGGGACATCATGTCCATTGTTTTTTTTAATTAAGAATAACTCAGAATTACATTGACTTTCAGTAAAAATAATAGTATATTTGGTCTTGTTGACCCTGTATCTTTGGACACATATAGGTCATGTTTATGAATCTGATATTAAAATCTTACATACGGTTCCTTTAATTTGACAGAGACCTGTAAAGAAGTTCATTATGGCAGGAAAAGTTGCCAGTTTAGAGCTCAACTAATGTATCATGGGGGTATTCCATGAAAGTGGCTTAACAAGTCTAGGCTTATCCTAAAATCCTGAGCTGAAACTAGCTTCATCTCCAACTTAAGCCTCAAGTGGTTCCATGAAAGAAATAAACCTGGGTCTGAGCAACGCTAATTCAAGCTTGAAGATTAATCTGGGCTGTGAGCGCGCTCCCGCTGAATGTGACGAGACCAGATCAATGGAGCGACGACTTCACTGAGAATGAGAGAGAAAAACGCTTTTTTTACATGATCTGACTGAAACACGAGAGGAGCCAAAGTGCGCACGGACTATAGTTTGATTTGCATCGCAAAAGTTTTCAGTTTATACTGGTTTATTCTGATGCGGGGAGCGAGAGGCAGCCCCTCCCCTCCTTTTCACTGCTTGGAGAAAGACGAGGCGGAGATCCAGAGGATTTATAATCGTATTTGTGAGTAGTAGGCTCATCGTTTTTTAATGCGATGCACAGTTTTCCACTCCGCATGTAAAGTTATCACAAAGTTGTAGCGTAACTCTTCACAACCAGAACTGACCAATCAGAGGATGTGTGTCCGTGGTGTGACAGGGTCAGAGACGAGGGAAAGAGATGCGATGAAGCGCTTTTGAGCGCAAAAGCAGCAGCACGACTCCACGGCTCTCACACATTAGTCCTGCTTTCATTGCTTCATGCTTTAGAGAAATAGCTGCATGTCTGTGGGAAATCTTACGTAGTTTAGATGCACGTAGGAGTAGCCTACAAGTTAATTTTCCAGTTAAATATGTGGCTTTTTGTGCAGGAAGTTTGACGTTTGCTCTTACAAACGATTCTCTCCACAGCGAGAGCGGCTAAAAAAAAGATGAAAAGAAACGGTCAGAGCGGCTCTTTGGTGCCAATGCCAAGTAAATAAAAGTGAATAAAAAGTGACGTTATAAGTTGTGTTGTGACAGACAGAGAGATTTCACACAGTTGTGGAAGTGTGTGAGGATAAACATGTGATTTAAGACGTTTTTTGAGACAAAGATAAAATAATCTTGACAGTTAGCCTGGTCCCGACCAGGTTTATGTCTGCGCACTTGTTACTGCGGCAACTCAGCGTCACCTCTGGTTAGCCGCGTTAGTGGAACAGAAATGGAGATTTCATAAGCTTAGATTGGCCAAATAAGCCAGGCTTTGGCTTTAGCTCGCTTCATGGAATACCCCCCATATCTTGTTCAATGTTGTATTGTATTATTACCAAAGAATGTGATTAAGCCTTCATTATATTATCAGTTCAGCTCCGTATGTTTACTGATGAATGTGGTGTTACTAAACCAATCAGTTAAAATGCATTTTATTGATAAATTTTAAGATGGCAATTTCTACTTTTTTTGTCTGAAGATTGAATTGTACTGGACGAAACCAAATAATTATCTTAAGTTGAGGCCTCTTTTACTGTATGAGCAGTCTATCAAAACTAATATTTGGTGAATGAGGAAAATGTCTGCTAAATGGTGTATTGACCCCTATTTTGTCCCGCCCACTTTTCTAGGAATTGTACTTCCTGTTAAGCTGCATTTAGCCTGTAGACTTCAGACGATGGTTTTATTTTAACTGTCATGATATATGTTTGAAATTGCCCCACAAGACAGACAAACAAACATGTAAACTACCGTAACAGAGCTAAACAGGAAGTGCAAATCCTAGAAAAGTGGGCGGGACAAAATAGGGTCAATATGCCTTAAAACTGAAACTCTTGACATTAATATATTAAAGATTCTATTGAACAAAGTGATTCAAAACTGTTCTATATCTGCCTACTTCTTGATTCACTATGTCACACTGCTGTGCTGCTAAAACACCATAATAACACACTGCAGTTTACTGTGGTGGAATCTCATATTCTTACAGATCTGGGCTTGACATTAAGGGTTGTCCCGTTGCCCGCGGCAAGTAAAAAAATTTTCCGGGCAAGTGCTTTGCTCTCCTTAGTTGCCCGAATGGGCAAGTGAAAAAATCTGCGTCAAATTTTTTTTATTATTTAAAAAATCTAAACTATGCGCGTTTGACTTGTCTGTAGTGAAGTCTACAAGTGTTTCTCAAATGCAGGTTCCTTGTTCCTGTACTCAAAAAGTCAGTGGCCACTGCAGTGAGCAGCCAGTTTGTAACAATTTTGGACCTGAAACAAGTTTGCATTAAATTTACTTTAATCAAAACAAAATAAAACACTATCTGAACACCACACAGATTAGTAGCCAGAATAAGCTGATTTAGACTCCATGACTTGGTAACTCCATGATGATAATTGGTTTTGTTAGAATGTTCTCTAGTACAGAATTAAATATTGTATGTGCAGTATTTTTAATGGTATAAAATCTATGCTCTTTACTACCAGACTGTATTTCTTAGATTTGGAGAATGGAACTAATATGACAAATTGAAGTAAAGGTTATTTATTAGTTGAATATGTTCTCTTATACAGGGTATCATGGCATAGTACATTTTTGTAGTTTTTGTTTGCTTTTAGCTTAGTTGCTCTATTTCTCAAAGGTAGCAGTGAGCCAAGGCATATTCTGTGCAGCCTATGGCCCTGTTTTTGTTTTTAAATTGTTTAAAGTATAAACATAAAATGCAGTAAGCAACAATGGCAATAATGACAGAATACAAAGTCAATTGAAAATCGAAAGACGGACTAAATTTGTTGACAACAAACACTGTTTTTTTTTAAAGCAAACTAGCAGTTCTTCAAATCATTCCCGAGTCTCCATCTCCAGGCTGTTTTCTGTATCTGATAAGAATTAGTGGAAAATTCCAGACTAAACTCTGCTGTCTGCACTAAAATAATCCAGTTTGGATTCTCCAGGCTAAAGGTTACAGTCTAATTATTTTATAAATAATTTTTTTTTTAATAAAAATAAATATTAAGGCCTACTTGTACAGTGTTCAAAAAGAACAACCCCGGCACCAGGGCACCTAAAGGACTTAAAGAAATAGAAAGTAGGACTTCTCAATAATGGCATTTGTTCTCTACTTAGGCCTTAGTCGTGAGAACACCCTGGACAGTGACCAACTCAAGAGAGGGTTAACATACAGACACCCTCACAAAACCAATGGTAACATGGAGAGAACATGCAAACACCACCTAGAGAGATCTTCAGACGTTGATTTTAATTCAAAGCAACTATCTTCTTTACATACTGTTTTAATTAGCGATTATTGCAACAATTTTTTACCAAAAGATAAGATGGGTTATCAGCACTTTTGAAGAGAATATTCAAACATTTTGAGATTATGAGCAATTTTCCCACCTGTGGAAACACATGTTACAAACACACTTTTGAGTTTATGTTAAATATTTTGATGAGTGGGTTTTAAAAGATGAGCCAAATGTAGAATGTAAATATTCATTTGGGCAAAACGTTGATACGAACACAACATTTTTAAAGGGGCCTATTGCTATCTTATTGCTTCTATATGTATTTAAGAATGAACTATAATCTATGCAAATAGGTCAGTAATTTACATATTACAAATACAAAATTTATGTAAAACAGCTTAGAAGTAAAAAAAAAAAAAGGTCTATTTACTTCCTGTACAAAGAACTGATAAGCTCCGCCTCTTCATTGTAAGATTTTATTGTAACAAGCAGCAGATTTAAAATTTGTAATTGTTACTGTTGTAATGTGGCTGGTCTCCTATGACATATTGAAAAGTTAATGAAGGACAAAGAGAGATTTTTTTAATTTATACTATTTATTGTCATGTGAGTTAATATTAGTTAATATTTTGGATAATTTTTCCTAAAATGCAGACCAACAAATATTTTACAAATTCAAACTGAAACTGTTTTGTGCCCTTTAGACACAAACAACTGTCTGGACTGTTTGTGAACTTGAAGCTTTGTAATGTTATGGTGCATTCAGACCGGACAGCGTATTTGCGTTTTTGCTTCCATTTTCAATGTTAAGCCAGCGTATTTGCAGTGCGTATTGGCGTCTGTTGAGGAGCGTTTCTGCATCTGAAAACGCGGTGTCTTGCGAAGTGGAAGCTCAAACCTGCAGCGGACACAACTTCGCTCAAGGCTGCGGCGAATGCAGGAGTTGAGAAAATCCATCTTCAGACGTATTGGAAGTCGGCGTCAGCCAATCAGAGCCTCCACTCTTGTGTCATGTGACATGCTGCTGTTCTCCTCTCACATCAAGGAGAAAGGACGACTGTTTACTCAAGTCGTTTATGAACTTGTTTGAGCTTGTTTTGGGGTCTTTTTTCAAAGGCTTGGTCGCTCGTTGCTCTGAAAATCTCTCGACACAAAACAAACAACACGGACCTGATCTGGACTGACTATGCCTCACATGGATCTATTCAAAATGTTTAAGCCTGCTGTAGGACGTGACACTGGAGGAGGACAGAGACAGCAAAACAACTGTCTGGAGGAAGAGAAAGTTGTGTGATCGGGAAAGCTATGGTTTTATAAAAGCAGCAGCCTCTATCTCCCTCCTTCTCTCTCTCAGTCATCTGTCTATGAACAAAACAAAGCCTGCAAACAAGCGGGAACTTGAAGAAGCGCGTCGGAGCGATAAAAGTGTCTTTTTGTCCCCCAACGCGTTTTGGACGCCTATTTGGGCGTCAGCTTCGAAAATATTCTGTGTTAAAATATGCTTTAACGTGCAAATTTAGACGCTTAAACGCTGTCTGGTCTGAACACAGCATTAATCTTTGATGCCTGATTGACTAATCATAAGTGAGAACAAGCTCTGCACAGAGGAAAAAGAGATTTTAAGTCTACAGTAAAGCTGGTGTTTGGTGTGTGGGAACAAATGACACTAGTTTGGGTAGTTTTGAGTTTCAAAAGTTGAAACTAAAAATTTTTTTTAGTTTTTAGAATGCATCTTTAACCTTTTTTGAAGTTTGTTTTATTCTTCAAATGATTGAAATCCAAGGATTGATTATGTTCTTTGAGTCTGCACACATTCATATGTAAAATATTTAATCTGAAATGTGTAATTGCACAAAAAATTTTGTTTTTTTAAAACATGGACAATGCACAGAAATGTATAGATACTTTACAGTAGATTCACAGTCATACGACAAGATTGTAATTTGTTCATTGGGAAAAAATTGTGAAAAAATAATTGGTTCTACTGGTTCCAACAACACTGAAAAAAAACATGTAATAAAAAGACCAAAGGCCCACTTAAAAATATGACCACGTTGGTGTGCAAATAAAAATAAGTTATTATGGACATGTCAATGTCATTAGCCCCTTTTATTTTTACTTTAATTTAGAAAAAAAAAAAAAAAAAATTTCGGGCAAGTAGATTTGGGTGTCGGGCAAGTAAAAAACTGTGGCTACTTGCCCGGTGGGCAAGTGCTTGAAAATCCCTAATGTCATGCCCTGCAGATAAAATTAAACTCTAGTGTGTAAATGTTAAGGTAACATTTGTGGTCTTGTAGATGCAGGCTGGAGTTGTGGAGGTGATTCCGGGAACATCACCTACCAGTGTGACCATCCTTGACGTCTTCTTGGAACAAGATCAGCTGGACCAGGTAGGCCTGCTTTAAATCATCTAGGGTTGTCCCGTTCCGATGTGTTTGTGGGTTCCAAGTACAACAATACTGTCTTTTTTAAATGCAGTATCTTTGCCATTTATTTATGTTTTTCTTTGACGTTTGTATATGTAGACTGTACGTCTATAATTAAACATGTTGCTTTTCTTGAAAATGTCAAAAATTTTAAATAGTTAAGCTTTATACAGCACTCTCGTGTTTTTGCTTTCTTACGTGATCTTGAAAGTTAATCAAGAAAACAAAAACGGTTCTGCTCCAGTACAGAGATAATGTAAACCTATGCGTACAAATTTTTCCTTTGGCTTATCAGCATCTTAATTCCAAAGCATTTTACTCTTTAGCATAAAGTGAGACAGTGTGCTCTTAGCATACTAGTTGGTCTTCTGACTTGGGAAATAATCCGAAAGCTTTCGGTAATGAGTAAAATATGTGGCTGCTGCACAGAGTTTAAAATAAGTTAATTGTCAAATTTTTAAGACTGTAAATATTGGATGCAACACTGGCCTAGATTGACAGATAATGACATTGGATTGGACATGCCTACTTTTAATTAGTATCAATTTAAAGTGCATATGACTACTATGAATGATTTTCTGGTTTTATCTTATGTTAGGTTTACATGAAACATGTTTGTGATTGTGTGTATGTCATTATAATCTGAACGTAAAAAAAATGTATCCTTCGTCCTTGTCGTTTTATCTCTACTTGTTTTTGTCTCTGTCTTTGTCTCCTCTCTACATGTCTTTGTCTTTTTCTACATGCATTATTGTCCCTTTGTCTTTCTTTCTACATGTCTCTCTCACTCTACATGTCTGTCTTTGTGTCTTTCTATGTGTCTCTCTTTGTGTCTTTCTCTCTACATGACTGTCTTTTTTCCCTCTCTACTTGTCCTCTGTCTCTCTATGCGTGTTTCTGTCCTTTTCTCTACATGCATCTGTCTCATTCTCTAAGTGTCTCTCTGCCTCTTTCTCTCGACGTGTCTGCTTTGTATTTTTCTCTTTACATGTCTTTGTCCCTTTGTCTCTACATATTTCTCTCTACCACTCCACGTTTCAGTCTTTGTCCCCTTCTCTTTAATGTCTGTCTGTTTTACTCTGCATGTCTCTGTGTCCTCCTTTCTCTCACATGTCTGTTTATTTCTCTCTCTACTGTCTGCCTTTATCTCTTTGTCTGTCTTTGCCCCGCTTCTTCTTCATGTCACTCTGCTTTTGTCTCTTTCTTCATTTCATTTTGTCCCTTTCTCTCCGTCTTTGTCTGTTTTTTCTCTACAAGTCTGCGTCTTTGTCTTTCTCTCTACATCTGTATTCATTTTTTTCCTCTGTCTGCTTTTGTTCTTTTCTCTCTACATGTCTGTCTCTTGCTTTCACTTTACGTGTCCGTTTTTGTGTATTTTTCACTACATGTCTCCGTCTTTGTCTCTTTCTCTCTACGTGCCTCTCTGTCTTTGTCCTTTCTCTCTACATGTTTCTCCGTCTTTGTCCTTATCTTTCTAACATTGCTCTGACCCTTTTTTTTCCTGTATGTCTCTGTGTCTGTTTTTTTCTCTCTACATGTCTCAGCCTTTGTCTGTTTTCTCTTACATGTCTCTGTTTTTGTCTCTTCTCTACATGGTTTCTCAGTCTTTGTCCTTTTCTCTCTACATGCTCTGACCCTTTTTTTTCTGTATGTATCTTTCTGTGTCTTTTTTCTCTTTACATATTGTTCAGCCTTGTCTATTTTCTTTTTACATGTCTCTGGTTTTGTCCCTTCCTCTCTACATGTCTTTTTCTCTCTACATGACTTTGTCTTTGTCTCTCTGCATGAAATTTGTTGTTTTTTTTCTGCATGTGTCTGTTTTAGGCTCTCTACATGTGTCTCTTTTTATCTCTTTCTCTCTGCATGTGTCTGTTTTAGTCTTTTTCTACATCTTTGTCTCTTTTCACTGCATGTCTTTGTCTCTGTCTTCATGTTTTTGTCTGTCTCTACACGTCTGTCTTTGTTTCTTTGCTTACATGTCTGTCTATACCTGTTTTTCTACATGTCTGTCCCTTCTTGTCTTTTTGTTTGTTCTGTGTCTGATTTTGTCTTTCTATCTACATGTCTGTTTTCCTTTCTCTCTACACGTCTTTGCCTATCTCTCTTTACATGTCTGTTTTTGTCTTTCTCTCTACATTCCTCTGTCCTTGTCCTTTTCTGTCTGTCAGTTTCCCTTCACTCTTTGTCTTTCTTTGTTCCTGTCTTTGTCTTTCTCTCTACATGTCTTTGTCGCTTTATTTCTGAGTCTCTCTGCCTTTGTCCCATTCTTTATACATTTATTTTTTTTCCTCTTTCTACATGTCTGTCCTTGTTTCTTTCTCTCTACATGTCTGTTTTTTATGTTGTTTTTTTTGCATGTCTGTCTTTCTTTTTGTTCCTTTTACTCCACATGCCTCTGTATTTGTCTTTACTCTACAAGTCTTTTTACTCTTTGTCCGTACTTCTTCTTTCTACATGCCTCTGTCTTTGTCTTTTACTTTACATGTCAGTCTTGTTTACTTTACATGTCACTGTCCTTGTTTCTTCTTTCTACATGTCTCTGTTCTTGTTTCTCTCTCCATGTCTGCCTTTCTTTCTTCTCTTTCTACATTTCTTTTTGCATTGTCTAACTACATTTATTCTGTCCTTTTTTTCTTTCTCTCTGCAGGTCTTTTTATGTGTATCTTTTTACATGTCTGTCTTTGTTTCTGTCACTCTGCATGTCTTTCTGTCTATGTGTCTGTCTTAGTCCCTTTGTCTCTCCATGTCTGATTTGTCTCAGTTTCTGTCTTTGTCCCTTTTCCCTGTGCATGTCTTTCTCTTCCTGTCTACGTGTCTGTCTTTATCTCTTCTCTCTACATGTCTCTATCGTCGTCTCTTTCTCTAAATGTCTCTTTGTATTCTCTGTATGTGTTTCTGTTCCCTTTCTATGTTTCCCTGCCTTTGTCTCTTTCTCTCTACATGTCTGTCTCTCTTTACATATCTCTTTGTCTCTTTCTTGTTGCATTTCTGTCTTTGTCCCCTTTTCTCTCCGTTTGTCATTGTATATTTTTACTCTACATGACTCTTCCTTTGTCTTTTTTACTCTACATGTTTGTTTTTCTTCTTTTTACTCTACACATATGTCTTTGTCTCTTCTTCTCTACATGTCTCTTTGTCCTACTTGCAATATGTCTCTTTCTCTTTATGTGTATGTGTTTTTGTGTTTCTCTCTACATCTGTCCATCTTCTTCTCTACATGCCTCCCTTTCTCAATGCATCTGTCTTTGACTTTCTCTACAATTGTCTTTGCCGCTTTCTCCCTACATGTCTTTGGCCTTTTCTCTTTACATATCTGTCACTTTTTTTCTGTATGTCTCTGTCCCTTTTTCTTATGTGTCTTTTTCTGTCTGCGAATGTTTTTGTCTTTCTGCATGTCTCAACCTTTGTCCCTTTTCTCTGCGTCTTTGTCTCTTTCTTTCAACATGTCGCTTTCTCTCTACATGTCTTGGTCATCATTGTCCCTGTATCTACATGTCCCTGTCTTTTTCCTTTTTTTCTACCCTTGTGTACCTCTGTCTTTGTCGTTTTTCATGTCTTTCTTTCCCTTCCTCTGAATCATTGCTTCTCTTTGTCTTCTTTTTTTAACCCCCATTATCTTATTGAATGCAAATTGAAAGTACTCATTTGTCCAGTAGTTCCTCAACTATCTGTTTGCAATGCAGGATTAAGTAGAGTATACTTAACCAACCTATTGTTGTTATTATGTAACTGTTGCTTTTATTTGCATTCAGATGCCTGAAACGTCACAACTCAGGAGATCTCACCATCTGCTCCAATTGTTCTTGATGAAGACGACCAAAGATTAAGTCATGTGACTCCTCCTGCATTATCACACACTTCTGACACACACACTGTTACATATTGTAAATGAAGAAAGGGAGGTAGATTGGAGTCTTTGTTGTTCCCAGCACCGGTCGTTTACCCAGATTCCTGATAACATTCGCGGTCCCTTTCATCAAGGTGATGATCTTTTTGAGTTTAAGGGCGTCCAGTGTATGGCCATAGCATTAGTAGCTTTGGCTAAACACACTGTGTCAAACTGTGTTTTTGTGGACACCAGAGCAGTTAGATTGGGTTTTGTTTCTTGGTGATCAGTTGTACACTAGACTTCGTGAGGCCTGGTAAAGTTGATGAGGATAACGAGAGGCTAATGGTGGGACATTTGCCCAAGAGTGAAACTATTGAGGAGAGGCAGTTTCACTTTCGGTATGGAATGGTTGTCCTGGTGGTGATGCTAATGTGTCCAGAGTGAGGCGATAGATCTTAGGGTGGTTGTTTAGTTTGCATTTCGGCGCTGGAGATGATTTTGGCAGAGCTATTGCCTGTTTGTATTTACGCCTATGTGGTTACACATGATGCCCATTCTATTGCTTGAGAGATGAGTGTTTGCAGTTTGTTGATAATCTCATTCCTCTCCGGAGTGATCATTTTAATGCCTGTCCTGAGGGTGTGAGAAAGTTGCTTGTTCTTCTCTTTGTTAGTTTTAGGAGCATTGATCATCTTCTCCCTCCATCCATCTCATCCATCCTCCCTGAGACACTTCATCCTTCTCTTGCTTTTTGGCAGACCTGCTTTGATTCGGCTAGATAAAACCTTTTTGAGCTTCAGAGGACGTTGTTGTGAGTTGCCCCGAAGGCAAGGAAAGCTCTTCAAGGTCAACAGAGAGAACAACCGGCAGTCCCCACAGCCCGGTAAGTATTTCTGGTTATGAAGAATCTGCATCCCCCATTCCAGTAAGTATTTCTGATATTGAGGAACTAGAGCCTCCAAAACCTGTAAGTATCTCTGGTTGTAAAGATGCAGAGTTTAAGGGTATTTTGGGTCATACAAAAAGCAAATTGGAGTGAAAAAGAGCAAGGAAATTATGATTTAGAAAGTGGTTATCAATCCTTCCACATCAAATCTTTCTGTCCTTTCTATCCTTCCTTCTTCTTAATCCCCTCTTCAGTTGCTTCTGATCTGCGATTCATCTCTCCTGTAGACACCTTCTTCTTCTTTCTCCCGATTCTCAAATCACCTTAATTATATCTGCACCTTCTCTTTTCTCGTGATCCTATACCGTTTCAACCACTTAAAGTCCCCCTTCATCAACTCACCTGGCCAATACTAGGACATTCCCTGCTCTTAAATTGAACAACCAACTCATACGTCTGTCCATTGGTAACACTTGTTCTACTATTAGGCACATCTCTCTCATAGCCTATTAAGTGCGTATACACACCATCAGACATCCACATGACAATCACATATCTAGGCATTTGCCATCGTCAACGTGAACACTTGAAAACACATAAATCGTCCTCTCTCTCTTCTTTCCATACAATAGTTTCTCAATCTCCTCAACTTTACCCCCGAAACTACACGTTGTCTTCCCTTCCTGTGTGCATCCCTCTGTCTGAATTAACCCATAATATTAAACAGTCTACACCTTCTACTGGGTCATGTCACACACCCTGGGCAAACAGAACATCTGCAGCCTAACAGCACCCTCAAACTTACTTCGTTCTCTAGGCTCCCTCCTTCCGTCCTCCTCAATACCTCCTTATTTTTACTTCCTGACGTCATTAGGGCTCCGTCCTCTGGTTAAACCCCATATGCACACTGTTCACCTATTCTCTTCAGTCATCGACTTTTCTCTTATGCTAACAATTCTCCCCGTCAATTTACCTTTGTCCCGTAGAACATCCTTCTGTCCAGTTAGCGTCCTTACTTTTTTCATCCCTTCATGGACCACAGTTATGGCTTTGTGTGTCAAATTCAGCCTGCCGAGCACCACTGCTCGCCTCCCTACGTATACTGTTGTTGAATTTCCCTCCATAGGTGTTACCACCCTACAACCTTAGCATTCTACATACATTTCTTCAGGACACAGGTATGCATTAAACAGCAAAAGGATTTGAGTCCATTCTTTTTCGGCCATCAACTCGGGATCAAAGCAAACAGGGAAAGCTTTTCTACAACAAACACAGATTTGCCGTTCAAAAAATGGATGCGTAAAGAAGTATGAAGACCGAAACACATAGACAAGTTATAAAGAAAAGGATCTCCGCAAAATATACAGTATGATAAACAATATTAAAGAAAAGACAAAGAGACAGGACATGAACTTCAAATATCAAATGGATGTCACAACACAGGGTAAAAGAAGAAAAACAAAAAGCATCCTGAAGCTATAAAGAAGACTCCTCCAGCACAGAGAGATGGTGAGAGAAACCCAAGCATCCTGAAGTATGAAAAAGATGTCCAGCACAGAGAGATGGTGAAGAAAAGAAGCTCCAAGAAGTATGCAGAAGATACTGGACACAGAGAAAAGGAAAAAAGAAAATAAGTAAGCGCAAGTATAGATACAGTTTTACAGACACAGACAAAAAGTTAAAAGTAAAAGTAACTTAAATACAGTGACAATCCCAACTTTAAAGCTCAAGTAAAGGAAGCAAAGAAAACAGTGGAACATTCAAAGAAAAAGCAAAATTGAGCAATATTATTATGTATATTGACCAGTTTTTAATGAAAGTTAAAGAGGGTGGTCCAGAATGGGTATGTTGTGTTTGTTTTAAGTTATTTTTCAAACAACAAGTAAAACCCTGCAATAAAGATAGTTACATTCAAGCCCTGAAGTCACTTCAACTGCGAAAGGTGCATTTCAGATAAGTATTTGCACAGTTGCACTCCTGACTGCCCCAGTCCTTGCAGGATAAAGATTCAGCAATGGGAAGACTTTGGATTTGTTTACCTGTAACTTGAAGCTCCTAAAGGTCATGATGCCAGCTGAATGTCCAACAACAACAACTTGGATCCCCACTTTCCACAGTTTGGAATGCTTGAACAGTTTGGAGCATCATTTGTGTTGTCCCAATTTCCTTTGTTAAGAGCTATGGCATTCCTAAAGGAGAGCCAAAATGCGGCGCATGGCCCAGTCACATGGTCCAGCAAACATTTTAGACGACCACGTTGCTACCCCGCACAGACATGGAAGGGTGTTGTCATACCCATTAAACTGAAGCGTAAATTGTCATACAAGGGTTATTATGAATTCCAGTTTGCTGACCCAATGCGCATTAGAGAAGCCTTTAGATTCCTCAAACAAAATAATAACATTTTGCAGATATTGATTAATGAAGATTGGGTAAATATTTTCTGTCCTGAAGTGTAGACTGTCCCAAGAAAATGATGGTAATGAAAAAAAGGATCCAGGTGAAGAAATGGAAGATGAACTACTGCATGATAATCAGCGTCATTGTGTGATCCCAGACACGTGTCTCATGCCAGTTGATCCAGGCCAGGATTATTGATCAGTGCTTTGACGACATCTTAAATCTTGCTCCTGCCGAAGGAAATAAATCCCCTGAAGTTACGTTCTGATGAAGATCATGAAGCAAAATGTTTCCCAAAGTTGTTCCCTTATGCACGTAATACATTCCATGTTCCCAGGCGCATTCCATTGACGCTGTTCAGATATTTTCTAAACAGGATTATGCATGCTGATCGTAGATTCGCCCACTGTACAGAATACATATTTTTGCACTCTCCTTAATAGAGGTTGATCAAGTCATTTCTAAAGTTCAATAGCATTAGAAAGGGGCACTCAAAGTCAAAACCTCCAAGTGGAAAAAATGTCAAGGACTCTCTGAAAGAAATGTTGGATCATGATGAAGGTTATCACTTTTTGCACCCGATTAGAGGAACTCCAGCTTATTGGCAGACTGCACAGAAAGATTTGCTAGCTTGTGTACGCCAGCTTGGATTGCCGACATGGTTTTGCTCGTTCAGTTCAGCCGATCTCAGATGGCCGGAGCTATTAGAGGCTCTAATAAAAATTGAGGGCAGACAACAAACTGTGGAAAGTTTGACTTGGGAGGACAGGTGTGACCTTTTAAGAAGAAATTCAGTTGTAGCAGCAAAAATGTTTGATCACCGTTGGCATGTGTTTTTGAATGATGTCATCCTGTCCGTAGCGGAACCAATAGGGAGGGTAGTAGACTATTTTTATCGCGTCGAGTTTCAACAAAGAGGATCCCCGCATGTGCACTGTCTGTTTTGGGTGAGGGGCACCAGGATTGGCGTCAACACAGATGAAGAGGTGACTGCATTTGTTGACAAATATGTCACGTGCGAAACACCAACAGATGATGACGATCTCCTGGAATTAGTTAATTCTGTGCAGACACATTCCAAGAGACATCTAAAACCTGTAGAAAGGGCACTACTGTTTGCCGCTTTAATTTCCCTCGACCACCATCTATGCGCACATTCATCAAGAAGAAGGAACCAAAGGAGAAGTGCAAGAAGTGTGACTTGAAGAATGAAGATGCAGACTGCACTTGTAACTTCTCAGCCAGATGACCA
>JBBPFD010000407.1:0-23410 GCA_038363315.1 Mugilogobius chulae
TACTTGCCGAGGGATGGTCAACTAGTGTTCTGCTCGAATAGCCTGTGTATTTTGTTCCCGTCCCTCCCTGCCCACACTGTCTACGTATTTTGATACACTCTCTTAGCGGAGACAATGAACGGTCTGGTCTCTCCTCCTCTTTGCGACCACCCCCTCTTTCACCAACACGAATAGATAGAATCTTCTCTTCATAATGTCCCCTGTCTATAATTGGGTGTTCTTTTCGAGTCTGCCTCCGTATGCAGAATTAGGGGCGCTGCTCAGCACGTTGGTGCGACCGGACGCGCGAGGGGCCTGAAAGCTTGGTGGCGGTCCACTACTGGCACGCGCTTGGTGTCCGTGGTCTTTTTGCTTGTGCATCGCGTTTTTTGGATTTCTCTTTTGTTTCTGCTTTCTCCTGACACTATGCATGTACGCGTCATCAGGCACAGGACGTAGATGAACGTTTTGTATTGGAGAAAAAGGACCGTGCAACACCTAAACCGAGCCTCCAAAGTCCCTACATGTATCGCAGCGCCGAGGGCGTTGCTACTCCTAGTACGCAGAACGCCACAGCATCGGTCATTGTACGCACTCTCTCGCAGATACAACAGAACGGACACAGCGTACAGATAGCGCGCCTCACCTGTGCTAATAAGCAAGCGCCTGGTGAACCCTCAAAGGAAAGGCGTCGGTCCCAGTTCGACTCTGCGGACTCGAGACGGGTCCTACACCAACAACTGTGCCTTCACCGCAGGTAAGTGTAGCGCTGCACTTCCCGGCCCGTTCCCCAGGACGGCCGAACAGGGAGTGCGAGTCCGCGGAGGCTTCGCAGCAATAATCCATCACCCCCGGGTTGGCCTGTTCCTTGGCACATCTACTAGGATGGGCGTGCGGCCTTAGAGTATCTTAAAAATCACAGTCGGATCCGACTCCCTGTGCCCCACGGTCCGTGCCATCACCCACATTGTACCTTTTTCCTGCGCACCGAGACAAACCAACAACGCACGCTGTACCACTCTCCTGACAGATAGCCCAACCTCGACCACTTTTGGGTTTAACTGGAGGGCGCCGGCCCTGATTCTTTTTTTCACTCTCCTCGAATAAGACGGGTTTTCTTTTCTTACCGTTTTGGTACCCGCGCTCAACTCCCTGCCCGTTTGTTCTAACTCTTGGTTCGTTTTGGTGTTCACCCGGATTCAATCACAGCACGGCGCGTGCTTGGTCCATGTGAACACGTGCCCGCTTCCTTCGCCACGACGAGAGAACATCCGTAGCGCTGTGCAGGTAGTTACGAGTCGTCGCACGACGAAATGCATAGTTGCTCGCCTATGGTTTGTTCAGTTACGACCCTGTCAAAAATGTGTATGACAGTAAACAAATGGTACGAGACACTCACCTGCAAGACAGTGAACAGGTGCACTGGTGAGCGCAGCAAAGTCAATTCGGTACATGTTTTGCGCAATCTGGTGGCGTACATATCGCGTAAGTAAGACTAGTAACAGGCGGCCCTGCTCATGTCTGTCCTTGTTTACAATATACCTTCCAGAATGAGAAACAAACTAAAACAAACTTCATTCAGCTTTCCCTCATCTAATTTTGTGTCCGTGCCCACCCACATTGGCGACGAGGATCAAACAAAGAAGGAAAGACGACAGACTCGATGCGCCCAGCTAGGTGCAGACAAGCTAACCGCTGAGAAAAAAAAGAAAAAAGTCAAGCTAACACTACGCCTGCTTTACCGGCATTCGACACAGAACAGACCGAGTTCAGTCGGACCACGCTGGACTAAATGGGTACAGAGATTCGAGAACTACACAGCAGCTTTCAAATCACAGGTGACGGAAGGCTGAAAGTGTTGTTATTACACTTGGCTGGTGAACGTGTGCATGATATCTACGACACACTAGCGGCAACTGCAGATAAGTACGCAGATGTGAAAGCAAAGCTAGAAACGTACTTTGCGCCAAAGAAAAACGTACTTTATGAAGTGTATACGTTCAGAAAAGCAGTTCAACTCTCCGGAGAAAGTCTGGACACATACTGCACACGGCTTCGATGCTAGCCAAGCACTGTGACTTTGCCAATGTTGATTTGGAAATTAAAGGACACTTGATTCAGAGCTGCACTTCAGCAGGCTGCCGCAGGAGGGCACTCAGAGAGCCGGAGATAAGCCTCGAGGATCTGCTCAGTTACGGGAGATCTATGGAGCTATCCGAGCAACAAGCATCAGACATGGGCATCAGGCATGGAGGAAGGGGCCACGGCATCAGTAAACGCTGTACAACAAAACGCGCGCCCAGCCAAAAGTACCATCCTCCGCATGCAAATTTCAACAAACCAAACAACTCCACACAAAGGGGTTTGTCCTGCACGAGGGAAGATTGCAAAGCCTGCGGTAAGCTAAATCACTTTGCCAGGCAGTGCAGGTCTAAAACAAAGCAACAGAAAGACTATGGTGCAAAACCCAAAGCCCAAAATAAGCAACACAGATCGCACAAAAAAGTGTTCATGTCACTAGCTCAACACCCAGGGCTGCATTAATAATTTTTGGGCCCCGGGGCTTTGTAAATTCAGGGGCCCCTTTCATCATGCCCACGCATAAACATTTTGAGGGGCAGGTGCTCTGTGGAAAAAAATGTTTTTTGTTTAACATAAAATAAATATGGTATTTACACAAAAATATGTGTAGGTCTATTTCAGAAGTGACTTTCTGATATGTGCAGCTTAACAAAATAGATTTACTATAAAAATTGAAAAAATAAGTGTTGGGGGTCCTTCTCAGGAGATTTTGGCTAAAATAGATGTAATTTCCTGTTATTTGGAGTGTGTTTCAGCTCCTACAGCTCCTATTTTCAGCAGGCTTTAGTTCAGAATAAGGGCTCTTATTAAAGACTCTTTATTTTTACAGGCTACATAAGTCAAAATAGGCTATATTTTAGCCTTTATATCAGGGGTGGTGAACTGGTCAGAGGCCAAGAGCCAAATTTTCAGCTGTCATCTTTGAAGAGCTGCACCATGACTCGACCTCCTGCCACCACCAGGGGGCGAAATACATTTTGAATTACATTTAGACACAGACACTGTAAGCCCTTTATTAAAGATATATTTTTAATATAACATGGTTTTAATGTAATTCAAGGGGGTCTGGGAGAATTCTCCCCCAGGAGATTTTTTTTTTATTCTGTGCAATTTTCTGCTTTTTGGTGAGTTTTTAGATGTGATATTCTTATTATGTGATGTAATTTACTAGAATTAAAAAAGGCCTGAGTCAGTTTATTAACAATAATAATTCTTGTCATATTCTAATATCAGTTTAAAATGTTTCATGTTAGATGAGCCCCCCTTTAAAGGTCCTTATATTCCTTTAAACCGGCCCTGCTCTTCCCAGCGCAGACCGTGGAGGCACAGACACAGCAGTGACAGGGAAGCAGGAGCTGTAAGGCTCTTAAAACAACGCAGACTTCACAAACTTGGATCAGGACGTCTGAACTCATGTTTAGTATCACTTTTACATCTCCTGTGTCCTTGAACAATGAATGAAATGCGCCGCTGTTTTCCCCGCCAAATCGCCGTCCGCGAGCCCCATAGAGAATGAATGGCATTTTCAGTAAAGTCAGAAACAACCACAACTTTGTGAATATAAGGTCTATCTTTGTGAATAAAAAGTGTGTGAAAGCTTGTGAGTAGTAGAGTGTCACTGTGTGCTTCAAAACACACACAGGGCCCAGGATTTTGATGTTTTGGCTTAATTAGGCGAGATCTGTTTAGTTACGAGCGGCAGCTTTACGCCACGCCTCTCTCTCCCGCGTCAGGTGCCGTGCCAGGAAGACTGACAGAGCGAGAGAGAGAGGGAGAGAGAGAGAGAGAGAGAGAGAGAGAGAAAGAGAGAGAGCCGAGTTCTGGAGTGGCACGTTTGAAGCGACTTGCGACAAATTTGAGAAACGGAAGGGGCCCATTTCATCAGCGTGGTTGGCCCAACTGTATTGAAAAAAAAAAAAAACATCTATGAGCATGGGCCCTTTGCGCTCGCTGGGCCCCGGGGCTGAAGCCCGGTAAGCCCGTGCATTAATACGGGGTAGTCAACACCAAGTGAAAGAAAACTCATCCAGTAGTGAGGATGATTACGTTTTTGTTACTACCAGTGCTGCAACGAGAAACACTCCAACAATGCAGATACAGGTTGGTGGTGTAGACATCTCAGTGATACTAGATTCAGGTGCCACTGGTAAACGTTCTTAGTGAGCCTGCTTTTAACATGTTATCACCACAGCCCCAGTTAGTTCAGCAGACACTAACATTTTCTCTTATGGCTGTACTGCTCCATTGTCACTAGCTGGCATGTTTACATGTGAGGCAGCAGCAAATAACAATAAGACTAAGTGCAAGTTCTATATGAAAAGTGGAAAAGGCTGTTCCCTGCTAGGCTATGACACAGCTGCGCAGCTAGGTCTCATCAAAGTGATAAACAGTGTAACGCTTTCTCATACTACTGTTGCAGACAAACTAGTAGAAAGTCACCCAGAGCTTTTCCAAGGCATAGGCAAGCTAAAAGACTTTCAAGTTAAACTCCACATAGACACTACTGTCCAGCCCACCTGTCAGCCCCACAAGCGAGTGCCATTTCATGTCAGAGAAAAAGTTGAACAAGAGCTACAAAAGCTGGAGGACAGTGACATTATAGAGACTGTGACAGGTCCAACGCCGTGGGTCTCACCAATCGTGACCCCACCTAAGCCCAAAAACCCAAACGAGGTTAGAGTCTGTGTTGACATGAGACAAGCCAACTGCAATACAGCGCGAACGCCATCTCACTCCTACTATGGACGACGTTATTCATGAGCTCAACGGAGCCACCGTCTTCTCCAAACTGGACTTAAGGGCTGGCTATCATCAGTTGGAACTCCCCCCTGACAGCAGGTACATCACAACTTTTAGCAACCACAAAGGCCTGCGGAGATATAAACGTCTCAACTTTGGTATATCTTCAGCAGCAGAAGTTTTTCAGAACGCAATCAGCCAGGCACTGCAAGGTATTGACGGTGTAAAGAAACCTCAGTGATGATATAATAGTGCATGGCAAAAAACAGACTGATCACGACAGAAGTCTTGCTTTGAGTTCAATAAATCCAGATTAGAGTTCTTCTGGTTCATTTTCCAAGCTGATGGAATTTCAGCCGACCCCAGAAAAGTGGCTGCCATCAAAGAGGCCAGTGC
The DNA here is from genome assembly GCA_038363315.1 of Mugilogobius chulae. Classification (NCBI taxonomy): domain Eukaryota; kingdom Metazoa; phylum Chordata; class Actinopteri; order Gobiiformes; family Gobiidae; genus Mugilogobius; species Mugilogobius chulae. Next base: position 5,197 of record JBBPFD010000407.1, read on the forward strand.
ACCAGACAACCCCACAGAGGTGAGGAGCCTACTTGGCATGGTTACGTACTGCTCTCGTTTTATCAAAAACTTTGCATCCATTTCAGCCCCACTGAGAGACTTAACAAAAAAGGATACTCCGTGGCACTGGGGCCCTGAGCATGCCAAAGCGCTACAATCCATCAAGGACAGTCTAACTAGTGACACGGTCATGGCATAATTCGACCCTACAAAGCAAACAGAACTCGTGGTTGATGCTAGTCCTGTTGGTCTGGGGGCCATTCTCTATCAACTCGGAAAAGAAGGGGAAAGACACACAATAGCGTATGCCAGCCGAGCACTTAGTGACGTTGAGAGGCGGTACTCACAGACTGGAGAGGCACTTGCAATAGAGTGGAGTTGTGAACATTTTCATTTGTATTTGTTTGGGAACTATTTCACTCTTGTTACAGATCACAAGGCACTGGAGGTGATCTGGAACAACCCCTGCTCCAAGCCACCTGCAAGGATTGAACGATGGGGTTTGAGACTACAACCCTACGACCTCAGAGTAGTCTACAGGAAAGGATCTGAAAACCCTGCTGACTACATGTGAAGACACCCAATGTCCTCACAGACTAAGGAACACACAAGGGCGACCAAAGTTGCAGAAGACTATGTCAACTTTCTAGTTCAGCATGCAACACCAAAAGCAATGACTCTACCTGAAATCAGAGCAGCGACGCTCCAGGACCCTATCCTGCAAAAGGTTAGTGCCTACATAAGAAACAACACATGGCACACAATCACCAAAGACTCTGAGCACTCTGCCGCTCTGCAAAAGTACAAACAAATCAGCAGTGAACTGACAGTGCTACACAGTGACGACATTCTGTTAAGGGGAACTAGAATCGTCATTCCCTCAGCCCTTGAAGACAGTGTGTTACAACTAGCTCATGAGGGACATCAAGGGATAGTTAAAACAAAGACACTACTCAGATCAAAAGTGTGGTTTCCAAACATAGACCAAAAAGCTGAACTCCTAGTTAAGAACTGTTTAGCATGTCAGGCTAACACTCCTGTGACAAAGCTTGAACCATTAAAAATGTCTGACCTATCAGAGTCCCCGTGGCACACAGTCAGTGCGGATTTTTATGGCCCGCTCCCGACTGGGGAATATCTTTAGTTATGATGGATGAGTACACACGCTATCCAGTTGATGAAGCGATCAGATCCACTTCAGCCAATACAGTCATCCCTGTCATTGACAAGACATTCTCAATGTTTGGCATCCCAGAGTACTCAAAACAGACAATGGACCTCCCTTTAACAGTGAACAGTTCTCCAAGTTTTTGACACACATGGGCTGTCATCATAGAAAGATAACGCCTCTATGGCCACAAGCAAACGCGACAGCAGAGCGTTTCATGCGCACTCTTGGTAAAGCCATTCGTGTTACAGAGAGTCAGAGCATCCCGTGGAAACAAACACTCAACACATTTCTACGTGAGTATCGCTCTACTCCACACAGCACGACTGAAGCATCACCTGCAGAACTGATGTTTCAGCGCAGAATCTTCACCAAAATACCAGCAATCTCAAAATGCTGCTCAAAACACAGCTGATCGTGAAGTAAGAGAACGTGACAAACAAGCAAAAGCCAAAATGAAACAAAATGCTGATGCACGCCGTCACGCCAAGCCAGGATCGCTCTCCGTTGGTGACATAGTGCTGCACCGACAGCCAAAACTCAACAAGCTGACAACTTCCTACAGCTGTGATCCCCACACTGTAACTCACATTAATGGCTCCATGATCACTGCCACAAACGGAAGACATTCCATCACCAGGAACTCCTCACTCTTCAAAAAGATAACTGCCAACGCACAACGTGCCATTCAAGGTTCCGACAGAGTGGGTGAGGACATTCCTGTTCCAATTCAAAGGTACCCTCGTAGGCGAGACAGAAGACGCCCAGCGTACCTGAGTGACTATACTGAGTCCAACTAAAGTGACATGTGAAAAGAAAAGTGTTCTAAATGTGCTTACTTTTCATTTTCTACAGTAGCAAACTTTCAAAGTTGTGATTATTGTGGTTCGTAGTTGCACTAAAGCATTTCCCAGTAATGATCTGGTTATTTGGTAGCAATCGCACTACTGGTATGATTTAGAGATTTAATGCTAAAGTGCCTTGTGCATGTTTTGTTTTATTGTGTTCATATATGATGACATTCATCAGAGGTTTATATGGGTCCTAGCAGGCGGAGATATATTTGTTCAGAAACTGCAGTCTTACATATACATTTCGATTTTGTGTTCTGTTAAAAAAAAAAAAAAAAAAAGAGGAGTGATGTAATGTTTACAGAAACATCAAGCACTCATATATACTGACAGTCAGAGAATGCATCATTCGGTATGTTTTGCGCATGTGCGTAACTACGCGGTAGTAAGCCTGTAACAGCGGCCATGCTATGTCTGTCTGTACAATAACCTTCCAGATGAGAACAAACCAGTAAACTAAAAAACTTCATTCAGCTGCCTCATCATTTGTGTCCGTGCACACACCACAGAACAGTTTATCCAGTGGGGCTCATGTCTGAGTTAGTCAACCCGGGTAAGAGAAACTTATCCAGGATAAGTTCAGAGACGTTCGTAGTACAGGCTCTGGAGACAAACAGTCTTTCTTTGAAAATCTAAAACTAAAACAACAGTTTGTGGGCAAAAAAAATCACACCAATGCGTATTATCTTCTAAGAATTCTCACTTTTTTGAAAAAGCTGTTACACATTTCTGCATGAGCTTGATTCATGTGAATTCTACTGAAAGTGACAAAAGCTTTCCTCCTGTAACAGTTACATTACAAAGATGTGGTTTGAATGAACAAAGTATTGCATTTTACTTCTAGTTTCAATTTATTTTCTCTCTGTATCAGTTGGAACAGGTGAGTCTAATCTGAAGTAGTTTCAACACTCACCTGAGAGTCTCCAGTCTGCAGGGGGCGCTCTTCAGTCCGTTACACAGCAGCTCCACTCCTGAGTCCTGGAGATTGTTGTGACTGAGATCCAGGTGTGTGAGACTGGAAGAGCTGAGGACTGAGGCCAGAGGACCACAGCAGTGAGGAGACAGTCCACAGCCAATCAGACTGAGACAGAGAGGGACATTAGAGACTAGAACCATGACACAAGAGTTTAAACACAGTCTGGACTCACAGGGCTTTGGTGGAGGCTTTGACCACCGGCAGCACACCCAGGAGAGCTGTCACTGAGGCACCGTATTTCCTCAGGTCAAACTCCTCCAGGTCTGAGTCTGAGGACAGTAAGAGGAAGGACATAGCCGACCACTGAGCAGGAGAAGTTAATTGAGAGAACACTCTTGCCCTCATGTACGCCTGTGTCTGCTCCACCAGATGGTGGTCGTTCAGTTCGTTCAGACAGTGGAGCAGGTTCAGACTTCTCTCTGCAGACAAACCCTTTTCATTCAGCTTCTCTTTGATGTACTTTACTGTCTCCTGATTGGTCCCTGATCTACTTCCTGTCTGAGTCAGCAGACCCTGCAGCAGCTTCTGATTGGTCGGCAGAGACAGTCCCAGGAGGAAGCGCAGGAACAGGTCCAGGTGTCCGTTTGGACTCTGTAAGGCCTGGTCCACAGTAGAGCAGTAGAAGGCTGCCTCAGACTCAGGACTCTCAGAGGAGTGTGGTGGTGACAGCAGGTTCTGTCCAGAGATGAAGAAGTCCCTAAACTGCTCTGGGTCAGACTCAGAACTCTCATGGGTTTCCGGTTTAGTTTGTTTAGATTTTTTATTTTGTGTGAAAAACTTAAATTTAAATTTTTGATGGATTGTTTAAACTTTTCAGGTTTGCCAGATGTTTGGTTTATTCTCTTTCTCAGAGTGGAATTACAAGAGAGCTTTTCAGAGCTGTTTATTTCAGGTGATTCAGGAGAGTGTTGTAGCTTCATCAGGTTCTGTCCAGAGCTGTAGAAGGCTGCCTCAGACTCAGGACTCTCAGAGGAGTGTGGTGGTGACAGCAGGTTCTGTCCAGAGCTGAAGAAGATCTGATGGACGTGAAGAGCAGCCAGAAACTCCTGCACACTCAGGTGGATGAAGCAGTAGACCTTGTCCTGGTACAGGCCTGGCTCCTCTCTAAAGACCTGTGTGAACACTCCGGAGTACACTGAGGCCGCTGCAGCGTCCAGCCCACACTCGCTCAGGTCACTCTCGTAGAAGATCAGGTTTCCTTTCTGCAGCTGCTCAAAGGCCAGTTTTCCCAGAGACAGCACCATCTCCCTGGTCTCTGGAGTCCAGTGAAGGTCTGCTCCTGATCCCTGCTGATACTTGATGTTCTGGACTTTGGCCTCCACCACCAGGAAGTGGACGTACATCTGTGTGAGAGTCTGGGGCAGCTCTGGTTTCTCTGTTTGTTCCAGAAGCTTCTGTATAACTGTGGAGAGGATCCAGCAGAAGACCGGGATGTGGCTCATGATGTAGAGGCTGCGGATGCTCTTGATGTGGGAGATGATTGTGTCGTCTGTGAACCTCTTCCTGAAGTATTGCTCTTTCTGCAGATCTGTGAACCCTCTGACCTCTGTCACCATGGAGACGCACTCAGCAGGGATCTGATTGGCTGCGGCGGGGCGTGTGGTTATCCAGAGGAGAGCGGAGGGAAGCAGGCTCCCCTGATGAGGTTTACCAGCAGCACGTCCACTGAGACAGACTCTGTGGGGTCGCTCAGGACCCGGGTTCGACCGAAGTCCAGAGGAAGTCTGCACTCGTCCAGACCGTCAAAGATGAAGAGCACCTGGAGCTGTTGGAAGCTGCAGAGAGCTTTAGATGGACTGAAGAAGTGGTGCAGCAGCTCCACCAGGCTGAACTGTGTGTCTCTGAGCACATTGAGCTCTCTGAAAGTGAACGGGAACAGCAGCTGCAGCTCCTGGTTGGCCCTGCCTTCAGCCCAGTCCAGACTGAACTTCTGAGTCAGCACTGTTTTCCCCACGCCGGCCACGCCCTTCGTCAGCACCGCTCTGATTGGCTCTGGTGAATGTGGGCGGGCTTTACAGATGTCTTCACATGTGATGGTTTTCTCTGGAGCGGCTGCTCTCCTGGACGCACTCTCCATGAGTCTGACCTCATGTTCCTGGTTGACCTCTGAGGCTCCGCCCTCTGTGATGTAGAGCTCTGTGTAGATCTGGTTCAGGGGGCGGAGTCTCCTGCTTTAGCCACGCCCTCAAACACACGACTGAACCTCTGCTGCAGATGTGACTTCAGTTTATCTTTACAAACTCCAACAGCAGTTTCTGAATAAAGATACAAACAGAGAAACAAACCACTGTCAGCTCAAGCTCCTTCTGATTTGTGAAAACACCTTCACTCAGATGTGAGTAAATCATGTATTTTTATTGTAAAGTTCAGTTAAACAGATCAGATCCAGGAGCTGTTCCTCAGATGGACAGTAACATAGTTCTTACTGTCTGCAGGCGCTGGACCAGCTGCTCCTGGTCCATCCTCCTCAGGAAGTCCAGGGTGATGTTCAGAACCTCTCTGCTGCTCTGCTCCTCCTCCTCACTCTCAGAGCATTCTGGGTAATCTGAGGCCAGGAGCCTGTGGAGCCTCTGCAGCTGCTCTTTGACAAAAGTCAGGACGTCCTTCTCCAGACGCTGGAACAGAACAATAAGAGAAGAGTTTTAGTCAAAGAGAGAACCTGAGGAGAGCCTCAGAGAAGCCCACACATGCTGCGGTCGTGGGCGACTCACCCTGAATATGGCGTCCAGCTACTCCTTTGGGCCTGGCTCCCTGTGAAACAATACAATCATCATTTGGTGGTGGTCAGAGGGCCGATGGAGCAAAATGGCAGCCTCGCTTTCTCTAAACTCTTTCACTAAAATAACCAGCACAGCAGCAAAACTCATTGTCTTACCCACTCCCAACTTCTCACAGCTAAAGTCTAAAGCCATAACAGGCATCGCACAGACAAGAACACAGGACCACACTGGTTATTTCACTCAGATGCCCTCCCTCCGGACCACACTGCACAACTCTCAGAATGCATTTGTAAAAAGTCATGTTCAAAGTCTGTTTTTGTCCTGATTCTCAAGAATGACATAAATCCAAAGCCATAATAAACCTAATCTCCAGTGTTCAGAGCAGTCCTGGTTCAGAGCAGCTGATTCTCTGACACTCTGTACAATCTGTAGAAAACCCTGTGATCCTGTCCCACCTGAACTCATCTGTCTCAGACTGAGAGCAGCTCCATTCAAACACAGGAGCACTGTTTGCACTGATGAAGGATGAGCAGCAGGTGGCGCTGTCCTGAGAACATGTCAGAGCTCTGGATTAACAAGGTCTTACCTCTGGTCTTCAGGAGGAGCTTCTCTAAAGTTTGGAGGATGATATTTGGACCGGTCACTTCTCATAGACACAGAGTCTGGAGCAGGTTTAGGTCTGGGTTTAGACCCGGGTCAGGTCCAGGTGGATCCATGTCAGAAAAGAAAAACATTGAATAAGAAGGTGCAGGTGTCAGACTGTGGTCCTATGGGACTAGTTTCCTCACAACAAATGACAATTAAAGGCCTTTTATTCCTACGTCTTTATTTTCTAATAATTGATAAATAACAACATGCATTTTGAATGAGAATAGAGATTTTCTCACAAAACACAAATGTACTGCAATAACAAGTGAATATAAATGAGTCAGTTCTTATTATGTGTAATGTAGAAAACACAGGTGTGAGTGTATTAACAACAGTGAATGAGAAAAGTACTTTCATCAAACACGATTTTTGGTTTTAGGAGCCGACAAAGAAGTGTTGTACTACGCCTCTGAGAAGGTGAGACCAAACTTTGGACTGGAGCTGTTTTTTTTATTTTTATTTCATTGACTTTATTTTGAAACATGTGAGACTGATTATTTTTAGTCAATTAAATTCCTCATGCATACTGAACATAAAATGCTACATGATCAATAAGGAGTAGGAAGAAGCAGAATCTTTTCCAGTCCTACCCCCTCTTTACATCTCATATAATAATCATATAATAACATGAACAATCAAAGCTTATTACAAAATGCAACAGAAATACACACAAAACTTCATACAAAACACCTTATGGGCAAAAGGATTCTTTTTTGCTATGCTGCCCCAGTTCTTTTAACAGTTAAATGCATGGCCGACCAGTACCTACTCTTCTATGAGTGGGGTCAAAAATGACCCCACTTAATATCAAAGCATTTTTGCAATAACACATTAATTTTGCTTAAAGTGCCCATGACAGGTTGAACTACTCATTTAACAAAGACATAGTTAAGATCATTATATTTAAGGTTTTACTAAACATTTTTCAAATTTCATTCCAGTTTGGCCATTTTTTGGGCATTAAAAATGTACCTCCTGTTCAGAAATGATGACATCACACTAGGGAGTTGCCTGGCTACCAAGTAAGAAATTTGGCCAACACTCAAATGTAACTTTTTTTTTTTTTTTACTTGAACCATAAAAATATACTATAACTCACTTTTTTGTTAAATGCGTGTTTGCAGGGCCATAAAAATCTGTTTCTTGTGAGAAAATTGAAATTTGTTTTGACTCCCTAGTGTGATGTCAGCAGTTTAGAACACTGTTCTACTTCCTGGTATTGTCAACATATTTTCACATTTTTCTCCACAAACTTGTTCTTAATTAACGTAAAACTATCATTTATAGTTACAGTAACCAAACTAAATAAAGATTTGAAAAACGCTTAAACATACGCACTTTAAAGATTATGATTTGTATTTTATTTGAACAACAAAAGAACATTCTGACATGTTATTTTATCAGTTTTTATTCACATTTGAACACAAATCAGTCAGGTTTTAAAAAAAAAATGTCAAAATTTGTTTTTTGACTGTCAGTTTGATTATGGAGGACGAACAAAAATACAACTATAACTGGGGACTATAACATTTTCCACACACATGAACACACACAAAACATGTTCTCTTTGCTCACTGTGTGCAGCTGTTACAAACTACTTGCTTTTGGCTGTGATCAGTTCACAGGAATACTGCTTTTCCAGCAGCAGTTCCTTGTTTATTGGACAAATATGACATGTCTTTCTCTCTTTCTGTTGGCCCTGTGAGCGTCTCTCATGTGTGTGGATTGTGGATTTTGTCACTAAACACCTTCCCAGTGCTAAAGTGATGTAGGTTGGTAGGTTTGGGTTACTTTCCAGTCGACTTTTCATGTGAGGAGTCACAAACTCCTTTGACAGTTCTGTGAGAAAGCGTCTCCGTGTGTTGGTGATGCCTTACATGTGTGATGATGAGTAAAAATGACCTCCTGACTGCTGCTTCACTGCCTTTGTATGCTCTGTGAACCCTTTGTGGTTTACTATTCTTAAAACCTTCTTTTGCAGGACAGCTGAGGGCTGGATATTGGTTTTGTAAGTGTTGCCCCACACCTCTACACAATAAGATAGATATGGCAAGAATAACGAACAGTGTATCATATGTAAAGCCTGTTGAGTTAGCGTATGCCTAGCTTTGCTCATGACTGGCAGACTTTACCAATTTGGACCAAACATAATTTATGGAATTAAATTCTTCTACATTTACAATTCTTATTTTTAAATGACCGATTGTCTTTTTGTGCCCAAACATCATGAACTTTATTTATTTATCTTTTTCAAATTTAAAAATCATTTGTTTGTCACATCATTTTTTGATTTTCGTCATTTCTTGTGTAACCAATTTTATTGCCTGCTGCAAATCCTTTCCTGACGCCAGAATATTACGGCATCCTTGCGTGTGCCCTAAAGCTTGCTTAATGCGTCTTTACGGTAATCCTACATCTATTTTGTATCGCACAGGAGCTGCACGATGTCCCTACGTCCAACGCAATCCTTTATCAAGTTGTTTCTAGCTATTAAACCTTTGTAAACCGTACCGGAATAGCAATAACCTAATTGCACACCAGCAAAACACAAATAGGCTTATGAAAGCTATTCTGTTATAGGCTTTGTCTGAAATCTGTTCTCTCGTTTGTCTCTCTCACTCGAAACACAACAAACTCACAAAGTCAAACCTCCGTAAAAACATCAAAACCGCTTTGTTTCTTACCTGAGTATTGCAGAGGAGACGCCAAAACCTCCAAAGCGTCGCCGGATGCTGAAGACTAATCCATTGACATTATTGTGTTCATATAAAGAAAGTTTGAAGTATTTCACAACAACAATATTCCACGCCAGCGAGCAGCAGTTGTCTGCGCCTGTTACAGCTGAGCTCCCCGTGGTTGAGGTCATCTCCAGGCGATTTGCGTTTTCCCCGCTCGCTCCTGGTCCGGTCCCCGCGCTCCGGGTCGGGCCCCCTACACGCTCCTTATCCAGTTCTCCACGTGTGCTCCTTGTGCGGTCCTCTCCGTGTTTAAAGCAATCTGCGTTTCCCTCGCGTGATCCAGGCCCGTGGGCTTTCATACAGATCCCTCATAAGGGCTGCAAAACTCCGCGTCTCCGTCGCTTGGACCGTAGAGCTCTCTCCACTTTCACTCTCCCGCACAGGCAAATTGCACAGGCTTTAGTTTCTGCGTTCGTAGACTGGTCGTAGAAAATCTTCAACAAAACCATCGACCTGTCTACGAACTTGCGAACGGGCTGCGAGCGCTGTTTTTTCGTAACAACGCCTCAAGAATGACGTAGGAAATGAGAAAAAAATCGTTCGCAGAGAGGTCGTAGCAGGTCGTACGGGTCATTGTGACCATAGCTTAAATTAAAAATATAATTCAAAGGATTTACAATTAATTCAATCACTTTCTTCACAATAACCATGTCTATGTTGCTATTGTCTGTTGAGGTTTTGGGCTTAAAGTTATGTACAATTTCTAAGATCTCCTTTTCCTCAACTGCTCTGAGGAACATTGAGTTATAATTTATTTGCACATTTTTGATTGCTTGGATTTCTCCTTCACAATTGAGTTCAATCTCCTTTTTATGTTTAACTCTCACATGACCAAGACAAAACAGGAAAGAGGATCAACTTGAATAATGTGTTTGATTGAGGAGGCAGTGGCCCAGTAAAACAGTATTTTAATGAGTCTGTTGAGTCTTTTAAATGTTATTGATGTACAAATACTATGAATAGACGTGTTCACAATGTGGAGCATAAAGTCAAGTCAGTGAGTGCTCCCTTTGTTGAAGTGTCAATGATACACTGCTATTTAATCCATTTAAACCAGACAGAGATGCCTTTCATGGACATTGATCCAGATAAAACTTTTTTTCTAACACTGAAAGTTAAGTGAGTGAATTTTATCATCAGCAAAAAAAATCAATGAGCTAATAAAGGAATTTTCTATTATGGACAAAACATTTCCAGTGTTACATTTGAATATTTACAGTCCTACTCAAAGTTATGATCAGTTGGGTCATTTGTTCATTCATTTATTTTCTACGGCTTGTTCCTGTTAAGGGTCGTAGGAGATGGACCCTATCAATCATGACTATGGCCTTCACCCTGGACAGTGACCAAGGGTTAGACAGTCAACCATTCACTCTCTCATTCATTCAGAGGTTCCATTTACAGTTAATGACCAATTAACTTAAACATGCATGTTTTGGAAGATAAGAGGAAACCGGAGAAAACCTTGCCTGATCATCCAGTCCCTACACGCTTTACAAAGACATGACGTCTGGAATTAGGGCTCCAAGTTTCCATTTCTAGGGCGGGCGTTCCGAGTCAACCAATCACAGAAAACCCGGAAATTCCACCAAAACATGCTGAACTGGATGTTATCGTATGTAGCGCAAGGATTTTTTTTAAAATGAAGGCTCTCAACACGGGTTGCTGCTCATGTTTTAAGGAATTGATGCGTTAAATGTCAGAAAATTGCAACAAGAAAACTTATCAAACTGGTTTTCTAGTCGTCCTTAAAAAATCGTTGCTGGTCAAAAACAAGTTCTACAGAAGTATTTGGACTGACCTTTAAGTTTAGGTTTATTCAAAGTGTAAAAAAATAAATACACTGGACTAACCAAAAACAACATGTTTATATGAACAACATTGAATCTAAAATGAACTGTATAAACTATGGTGTTCCTCAAGGGTCTGACATGGGACCACTATTATTTCCTATTTATCAATGATCTTCCTTCTGAAAAGAACTGTTCAAATGTCTTACCTCTGCTCTTCAGGTCGATCTTTTTTAAAGTGTGGACCCCAGCCTTTAGATCGGTCACTTCTCATAGACACAGAGTCTGGAGCAGGTTTAGGTCTGGGTTTAGACCCGGGGCCAGGTCCAGGTCTGGGTTTAGACCCGGGGCCAGGTCCAGGTCTGGGTTTAGACCCGGGGCCAGGTCCAGGTCTGGGTTTAGACTCGGGGCCAGGTCCAGGTGGGTTCATGTTGTCGGAGCTGGAATCAGAAGAAGAGTCCATTTGAACAGAACATACAGAGATGTCTCCTGTTTATAAGCTCTGTTCTCCACATGTGGAGTCGATCTGTGTCTCCCTCTGCTGCTCACATGACACATTACACTCAACTGGCTGCAACTTCAAGAACATTCTATGTAGGAGTTATTTGTCTATTTTGCTTAGTTTGTTTCATATTTTTGTTTTTGGGTTAATTTTCACATTTATTATTTTTGTTTTGTTTGCTCATTTACATATTAAGTTTATTTTGTCACATTTTTGTCAAGTTAAAGATAAGTTTTTGTTTGGTTAATTTGTTTATTCTTTAATTATTTTTCTTTTACATATCATTATGGGCACCGAGGTTATATAACGTTGTACCTGAGAGTGGCGTGCATCTGGTTTTTTACCAGTGGAGGAGAGGAGAGGCAGCAAGGAGGCCGTAATCATGGAAACTTGTTGTTTGCAATCCACTTGGAATAAATCCTTTTGATTGCATCTTTTTGAATCGGCATTTATTTGTACACTGTGTAAACCACAACCCATGGTGCTCCTGAGAAAATCCTCTTTTGGACAGTCTGTATTCTCTGTCCAGGGCGCTAAATTGTGGAACTCTCTGGGCCCTGAGCTAAAACTGAACCTGGACTGGGGTAGTTTTAAAAATGAACTTAAGCGGGTTTTAAAGAGAACACAAATTTGTGTACATTAATAATGTATTGTATGCTAGGCACTGTATGAATTACTCTTGATGTTAAAGTAATTTTTTTTGTAAAAGCCCTAGGGACGGACATTGCAAATTAGCCAAGGCCATAAATGCTGTAGTATGCTACATGTCTAATGTGTGTACTTGTCCCTATCAAATAAAACAAAATAAATAAATAAACAAATGAATAAATAAATAAATAAAGTGATTATTTGAGTTATGTTTGGTCTTAAGTTTGGTCACGTTTCCTAATGTTTATTCACAAACATTCACTACATTCTACTTCTTTCATAGTTTAAATGATTTAGCTCGGAGTTATTAGACTGAGCAAAACTGCTGATTTCAGTAAAATGTGGGTTATTTATTTTACATTTAGGACTTTGCTAAGTACAGTATGTTGTCTAGTTTTCTTTAGTCTTAGCACAGTTAAACTTAGTTTTTTTTTTAGCTTCCTGGTTAAACGAGAGGTGCCGATTTGATTTATGCAAAGCATGTCATAACTAACCACACTGTAAACAAGGACTAAAGCTCGTCTAAATGACAAAATAAGTTTTGTTTAACACAGAAATATGAAAGTGAACCAAGGCAAAAGTCTTTTGTGTGTAAATGTTGATCCATACTCACTGCAGTGTCAGCGTCGTCTCTGCACAGCTCTATTGTACTTCCTCTTTCTACAGTCACAGCAGGTAACCCGGCCCACACCCTTTCTCTGGGACTGAGGTGCAGTGGCAGTGAGCTGCAGCAGAGGGCGCCACACTCTCTCAATGGAGCTTTGACTGAAGAGTTCAACTTTGCCTCAGCGACAAAAATCCCTGATCAAACCAACACGTGATTGTCCCACCTTCACTGTAAAAATACTCCTCTTAAAACAAGTGAAAGCAGCACTATTGAGATGTGTTGTGTTGTGTCCATGTCTCTAGTAATAAACTCTGATGTGTAGGTCAGTCATTTAGATTGACTTCACTGCAAAACACAAAGTTGAACTAAAACAACTTAGAAACAGGTTCAGTGACTTCCTGTACAAAGTGCAGATCTGATAAGCCCCGCCTCTTCATTATGAAACTTCACTTTTACAACACTGTAAAAAATATAAGGCACTTTCACTTCAAAATGTAAGTACAAATTCTGCCTTAAAGTTTGATGTTGTTTCAACTCATGTGTGTGAGTTGTCTGATATTCTCTCTCTCTCCTTTCTCTCTTTCTTCATTTCTCTCACTCTCTCTTTCGTCTTTCTCTCTTCTGTCCCATCCTCTCTCTCTCCTCTTCCCCTCTCACCTGCCCCCTCTCTCTTTCTCTCTTCTCTCTTTCTCTTTCCTTCCGTCTCTTCCATGATTGAAGAAGCTTGTGCTGTTTAATCCCAGACTCTGAAATGATCTCTTCTTGTTTTCCAGTGGACCTGCTGCAGAGGACGCGTCTGGCTCCCACTCGCACAAAGGGCCTGACCTCTGACCTCTCTCAGGTGGCAGGAGCAGCGGCGCGAGTCCAGGACATGCTCACCACAGTCCTGGCCTACATCGAGGACGTGCTGGTGAGGAAATCAGGACTGAAAGTAGATCAGAGTCAAGGTTTTATTATCAGAGAAAAACGACAGACATGGCTAACTTAAATCAAATAAATACAAATAACAGTTTTAGACAAATCCTCAATGTCAATGCAAAATGTCAAAAATGTAGACACAGGAGGAGGATTATTTATTTATTGCAGTTTATCTTGTTTTTAAGGGTTTAAGTCCCAGTTCATTTCTATGGTGGTTGTTAAGACGTGTTTTATTTATGAATATTAACAAAATCCTGATCCTGATCTTAACCTGCCCCAAGCTCCAGACCTAAACTTACACATTTTAGTAATTTGAAGCCTAAACTTACCTGTTTCACCTAAAGAAAATGTCCTCACGTGACTTCAACTAAAACTCGTGTGTTTTTTTATGCTGCAGAAATCTTGTGTGATGTTTAAACTCTTTCATATCGAGCTAAATGTGCAGCGTAACATAAATACACAAAAAAGGCCTGAAGTCGAGCTCAGAATAGGTTGTTTTTGTGTGGTGGTAAATGTTCGCTTTCTAGTGAGACTGTGTTGTATATTTACAGGTCTTTTCCCACTGTAGGAACTTTTTTCAGTGTCCTAGTACTTTTTTAGTTCCTGTTCCCATTTTGGGAGCGTTCACACAGAGCAGGAATATGGGCCGGGGCCACACTTTAGGGACTGTTTTAGCTCCTGCTCTGGGGCAGGTACTTTCAGTCAGACCAGGAACCTTTTGGTGACACAAACACATTTACAACACTAACTTTGTTTTGAAACATGTTTTATTAGGCTCGGTAAAGTGACTTCATTCATCAATAGAATTTCAGTTGGTCCAATGTTAAACCAATGGAGATTTTTAAGTGCTAAATAACGAAAATAGCGTTTATTAAATCATATTCTGACATTAAGAGTGATAGATACATTTACCATTACTGACCCAGCAGTTTATTGGGCTGTTCCACGGCTGTTTTTGTTTACTTTTTTAATCGTTTTGTCTAATGTATTCTTATGGAAGTTCTGCTAAACTGACAACAAACATGGCGGATTTGCCATTGTTTCCATGGTAACCACGGATGCTTCCCGAACCTAATACATTCTCACATTTAGATCAACTTTCCTTATCCTTAAGAAAAATGATTTAAATGCTGTAACTCCCAAAATGTTTGTATTTAATTTGTAAATAGTAGCCTATGATACTATTATTAGGAATTACAGTGAATAATTGTGTTTAATTGTTATTTCAGTTCTGTTTTTAAGTTTTGCACTTTATAGTTTTATGTGGAATCGAAAAAGAGAACTTTTGTTTTCCTAACACCACTTAAAGGAGACCTATTGTGTTTTTTTAATATTTAGTAAGAAACTAGAACATACACAGATCAGTAATTTACATTTTGTTCATTGTAAAACACAAAGTTGATCTAAAACAACTTAAAAATAGGAACAGCTCTACTGACTTCCTGTTCAAAACTGCAGATCTGATAAGCCCCGCCCCTTCATTTTAAAATGTAACTGTAAAAAGCAACAGATTTTTAAAAACTATTTTTTATTGTTGGAAAGTGGCTCTGGGACAGTTTTGAACCATATATCTTCACTTTTAGTTAATCTTTTGAATTATAACAAGTAAATACAGACAAGTGGGAGGGGATAAGGTGGTAGGTGAGGTAATGCTTCAAAGCCAGTTAGCCCCACTTTCAGAAACGTTTGCTGTGTGAACACAAACATGGGGACAGGGTAGTTCTTCTGACTAAACAGGGACTGGAGAAATGTGGGGACTAGTTCTTGGTACTTTCATGTGGGAAAAGGCCTTATATGTTTATGATGTGACCAAATCTGGTGGATGACTCAGTGGCACAGCAGTTCTCTCTGTGCTCTGGCCTCACAGTCAGAAGGTCCTGGGTTTGACTCCAGCTGATGCAGGGCCTCTCTTCATGGGAGTTAGAAGACAGTATTGTTCAGACTTGAAGTAAACTAGAGTGCAAGCTTTTGGAGATCTAATGAGAACAGTGTTTCCACAAGTTTATACAAG
Source organism: Mugilogobius chulae (assembly GCA_038363315.1). Classification (NCBI taxonomy): domain Eukaryota; kingdom Metazoa; phylum Chordata; class Actinopteri; order Gobiiformes; family Gobiidae; genus Mugilogobius; species Mugilogobius chulae. The sequence goes on from JBBPFD010000407.1 coordinate 20,774, forward strand.
ACTGTGATGGTACGACTGATCCAAAACTGAATAGATTTATTTATACAAGTTTGCTTCTACTGATCAAAAACATTGATTATAGATTAAAATGACTTTTTGTGTTGATTACAATGCTACAATCATAAAGTATAGTTTGTTTCACCATAAATGTATTGTCAAGTTGTTTTTAGACTATGGTGGCAAAAATTAGACTATTAATGGAAAACACTGGAGAACTTACCTGTGATATAAATTACATCCATGATCAACAAAAATCAACACATGACTCCAAAGTTTAGTTAGATTTAGCAGTTCATACGTCTGAAGATTTGGACATTTCTCCCACACTGTACAGCACTGACTCAGGAGCGTTTTTGTGCCATCTGGTGGTTTGAGAAAAGGTACTGCTTTTTCAGACATTAAATCCTTGGGCTTGTCGTAGCAAACTCTAGAACACATTAGTATCAATGTGCACTGGTAATAAACAGACAAAAGCAAGTTTAGTCTTAGTTAAGTCTGTATGAACCCTGTGTTAGTCATAGAATGAGTCCAAAGATTCAAAATACTTTTAGTTTTAGGAAATGTTGTTGTTGTCGTTGGTTTTCAATCTTTGCTGATCTGTATCTCCAAATACTTCACACTTGTTTTGACTGCTATGTTATTGATCATTGTATCATTCATTCATAAAGAGACAATATCTCACAGTTTGAAGTGTTCAGTGTTAAACCAGAAGCATCTGAGAATGCTTGAACCATTTTTACAGCTTCTGCAACCTGACGTTTGTCTGAAAGAAAAGCCAGTGTCATCGGCTCATTGGCTGATTTTGACTTCTTTACTAATATATCAATACCTTTGACCAAACTGTTTTTTATATGAATAGAGAGAAGCTCAACTGTTCACAAAACAAAAACGGGGACATTGGACAACCTTGGGCGGAGCGATCGTGTGACAGAGAATCTTTGAGTAGTATTTGGGTCCAGCATAACGCAGTATTAATGTCATTATAGAGTAGTTTCATTATTATCCTATTGTCTTGAAGTCTGGGAAACACTTAAACGTGCTTTACAACCACTGTGAATATTGCAGAAGCAAGCCGTCAGAATGATTCACAATATGAGTTTTTATGAACATACTCGTCACTTATTCTTACGTTCAAAGATCTTGTGATATTTAAACTGCACAAATAAAGTATAAAGCTGGTAATAAGCTGCTGCCCAGACAAATACAGTCTATGTTCCAAGAAAGAGAGTTTTTACAGTTTAAGATGAGAACAATACGCACAGTCAGAAAGAGTTTTTGTGTTTGTATTTGTGGTGTAAAACTGTGGAATAGTTTGAATATTCGCCTTAAACTAAGTTAAGATAGAATCAAATTCAAAAGAAACTATAAGAAAAAATAATTACAAGATATTAATGATTGAAAACTGACTTGTGTCGGAGCATAAGTTGTCTTTTATGCACCAACACACGAGACAAGTCCAAGTCAGTTTGTATTTTGTAAGTTTAGAATAAAAATGAGTCTGATTCATCCCAGAACGGCTGATTTGACTTTAATGAGAGTTTTATTTATTTATTTTTTTTATCTTCAACATTTTCAGAAGCTTGGAACTGGGTCTGTGAAAAGTCACAGACGTCCACCAGGGGCGCACTCCTCAGATCCACCACAGACACAGAGGAACCTTCCCTCCACAGTAAATCCAGAAACGAGGCTCCAGCTGAAGGAAGCAGCTGGAGGTGTGGAGGTGGGACAGTTTTCATTCAGAGCGACGTTCAGAGAAGGGCAGAGATCCAGCCTCAGAGTCCAACAGCACAGACACTCGACCTGAGAAATGTAGGAGGAGAAGAGGTCTGTGAAACTGTTGTTGTGAGAGAAAGTGTAACATCCATTGCATATCCTCAGACTCCAGGACTGATCATTGAATCCAAACCTACACTCCTTTGTCTTTCCTCTCCGTCCGATTCCTCTGTAACTCACTGCTATAGAAACCTCCTCGCTCCAGTCCACCTACCAGTAACCAGCGGCCCCCTCAGGCCAGCTGCAGCTCAGGACCTGTGGCCAGTCTGTAAATCTGTCCTCATTGATGTGGATACTGCTGATTTCTTTCTTCACAAAGGTCACTGTCTGTTTGTCCTCAGGACAGTTTGAGATTTCTGTGAGCTGTGTTTGGAGTCCAGAGAAAACTCCACAGGGAATACCTGAGGACACAAACACATCAATGTTAGGATTGAAGGAGATTTACTTTTATTACATGCTTTACTTATTACATTTATTTTTACTTATCACATTTTATTCTTACTCATCTTAATAGGTGTGAATGCATTTGCTTTGTGTGCAACATGTTGTGCTTTGAGAACAGGAAGTGTCCCCGGCTGTTGGTAACAATGTAAAGAACTGCTCGCATACCAACTGAGCCACGCAGCCTCACACACTCTGATCACGAGCTGACCGCATGCGGAAAAGTACTGACTGACCAAATAATAATAATACATACATAGCTGGACTCACGGGTAGGGAGTTGGCTTCGACATAGGCGGCGGAGAGGCTCCTTGTTAGATTACTCGTGAGACCCAGAGCTCTAGGGTTAGATGACTTTGTATTAGGGAAATAACTCTTTTTGGATTTAATCCTGGTCATCTATTTGCTCTAACCTGGTACGTG
>JBBPFD010000408.1:0-23327 GCA_038363315.1 Mugilogobius chulae
CCTCACCCTTTTCTTCTCCCTCCGTTATTGTGTCTTAATTTCTTCTCCTCATCTCTTCCTCTCTCTTCCTCCCTCTCTCCCTCTTTTTCTTTCTCTTTGTATTATGGTGTCTGTAATCTCTCTCTATCCAGGCAGCTCACAGTCTGTAGTAGAATTCTCAGCTGCTCTCTCTCTCACACAGTCGCCTCAAACGCTTCGATCAGACGCAGACGAGAGACACAAATTCTGTGTCTCTACATCTTCTGCAGACCGTCACCGAGCCTCAAACTCTCCTGAACATCCCACAAACTTTGATTAAATAATAATAATAAAATCAATAAGACACGTTGGACCAGAGCTATTTTTAGTCCATCCAAGGTTCTTCTCTTGTGCAGTGTTTCTAACCTGCTCTGGCAAGTAACTAAGTATTTTACTCAAGTACTTAAAAGGAACACTTTCTTAAAAGGAACCCCGAGAATTTTTAATGTTTGTTTTCGAGTTTTCCTTATATCATCAAAGATTATAAATACACACAAAAATAATCTGAAAAATCTACCGTTTTATTAAACTTTTAAGAAATATATTTTCACGGAAGACGCCATCATTGTTTACAACACAGTGCATTATGGGGTAGTATGACGTCGAATCGTGTACTACGAGGAAAGTTATGAAAGATTACAACATTCTCCTTGTTTCCTCCCGAGACAAATCACAACCAAAAGCTACACAATGTACCATTTTACAACAAACTACTGACGCTCCTGTTAACCAGATCAACGGTGCGTCTCACGACTGACGCTCACGTGCGCCAGTGCGCCACACGATTCTGCGTCATCACCTCAAGATGGCGGCGCCCGTAATATCAGGAAGTTGTTGTAAACATAACAATTTTACGTCAAACGGCGAATATTTGTTTACTTTAAGTTCTACTTTTTAGTAAGTATACCTACGCGAAGTATTTTGGATCTATTTATGTAAATGTTCGGGGTTCCTTTTAAGTAGTTTTCTTGACTTGAGTTTTACAAAATCTGATGACTTTTTACTTTTACTTCGTACATTTTTTCAGGAAGTATCTGTACTTTCTACACCTACATTTAATAATCAGGTGAGTTAATTTATGAGACCATAACATTTGTTTTTCTTTTTAAAACCAGGTCAGAACAGCAGTTTTATCAGTCACTGCTCAAAACTACAACAGCAAACATGGACTTTAGGAGATATATTGTGTCAAATACAGACACGAAGACATGGAGATGAATAAAGTGACTTAATCTTCCACGTATGTTAATATATCTAGCAATGCTAACTGTAGCTGCGAGCTAAATGCTAACGTGATGCTAGCGCCGCCTGGCAGCATCTTTTTTAACTTATTGTTTACTTTTCTGACATAACAACATCTCAGTAACCTCCGCTTAAACTCGGTTGTAACTCGACTTAAATTAGTTGTGCTAAAAATACATTTAATTCGTCAAAAAACGTCTTAAAAGAGGTAAACGTTTAGCTTCCCATTCTTTATTATGGTGAGGCAGGAGATGTTTTCCCCCTCAGCAGGCCACGCCTATAGCCGTGGGAACATATTTTGCTCAGGGGGTGCTGAACATTGAGTTACAGACTTGGTTCTAGCGGGTGCATCAATTATCCTATAATATGTGTACATGTGTCCAGTGTTGGGCAAGTTACTTCAAAACAGTAATTAGTTATAGTTACTAGTTACTTTCCAAAAAAGTAACTGAGTTAGTAACTGCGTTACTGAGTAATGAAAGTAACTAGTTACCAGGAAAAGTACTTTTCCTGGTAACTAGTTACGTAACTATTAAATTACACACCAATCCCAGAAATAGCCTAAACAATAATAATAATTAAACAAGTCTGACCTTCCGATTGTCCAAATTTACTGCAAACAACCAAACTCAACCACCAGCAGTGTTATTTTACGCTCTTTACCTCCAGCACAGTCACAACAACACAGGCCAACCTCTGGACCAAACAGCACAAGAACCAAACACCCGTGGACAACAGAAGATAATAACATCTGCACGCTTAAAACAGAGGAGAACCCCAGACAAATAGACAATAAAAATGCGGTAATTATGAGAGAAAAGAGACGACGACTGCTGTAGAATCACTTACTGTGGCTGTGATCTGTAGCTCCAAACACAAGACGTAAACTCCGACACGCGAGCCGATATGTAAACTCCAAACGCACGTGGCATTCACGCCGTCGTCTGTTTTACTTCCAAGTAATAAAACGGCAAAATAACGGTATAATACCGTAAAATGAACTGAGTTTTCCTTGACGTGTTTTGGAAAAGGAGCACGGAAGACTTGCGTCAAGCTCAACCAATCGACGATGTCGGGAATTCCCTGCACCCGCCCAGCTCTGCTTCTGATTGGTTACTACTGCAGTTTTAAGCCAATCAGCGCCTCTTCTTTGTCTCTCTCTTCCCCAAACAAATAGAGAGAGAGAGAGAGAGAGAGAGAGAGATATTTAAAGTTAAAATGTGAAAATTTAGACTTTTATTCAAAAATGTAACGGTTTTTATACAAAACAATGTAATATATACTTCCTATATTATGGTAAGATTAATTTTTTTTTTTTATCAATCCAGCAGGGGGTGCTGACGCACCCTGCGCACCCCCCCTTCCCACGGCCTTGGCCACGCCCCCAGCAGTGACGCTACGCCGACTGTATCTATGAAATAATTTGGCCAAAATTCCTCTCATGTAACAGGTTTTCACTTCTTAAGGCACATAAACACACTAGAAAATACTAATTTTGTTAAATTAATGTTTGTGGGGGTCATCAGATGTGTTTATTGCGAGAAAATGTAAAATATTCTTGTTTCCCTTTTGTGATGGCTTCATTTTAAAAGTCTGCTCCACTTCCTGTTCAATGTATTTTCAAGCTCTTACAAACTGATTCCAAACCACAACCACACATTTGCATATCTCTGCGTTCAAACCACAATCACGTCATTAAATCTCCCTGTGGCTTCAGAAACAACGATGCAGGAGGTAATATTCGAGCAAAAAAATCCAACAAACAGCAGGATAAACTCCACACAGAGTTCAGGCGATTGTGAAAAACAAACTGTTGCATCAGAGCCAGTTCCAGGCAAAAGCAAACACGACGAGTCCAAACCTTTTGTTGTGCAACGAGTCCGAGAGCCTACGTGATCAGTCTGAGCTCACTAACCTTATTTACCCAACTCTGTCTGCAAAAGTATGTCTATGGTATTTTGGCTTAAATAATAATTTTAGCACCAAATCATGTATTTAAAAATGTCTATTTATAGATCAATAAATAAACTATAAAGCCCATTAAATCACTATAATAGTTTGGATATAAGAATGTTATTTCATCTTGTTAGGCTGAACATGTATTTATATATCCAAGCTCATGTGTTTTACTCACTGATGAAAGAGTCTTACTTAGTCCTGGGTTAGTCCTGTTTCAGTCCTGATGAAAACCTGGTCCAGTTCTGGGAAAGTCCGGGTTAAAACAAACTGACTGCTCACTATACACTGTGGAAGTAAAATAATCCTGTTTTTAAGGTTTTGAGGTGTTAGCAGTCTGAAGACTTTAACAGGCTGTTTCTCTGTGATTCCTGGGTCTTTTTGGACGATTTAAAAACTCACATGAAGCTCAGACTCGTCTCTGTTCCAGTGTCCCTACAGTCGACCTTTCTTCTTTGTGTCCTCTGCGATAACTACAGCAGAAGAGATCCTCTGTGTGTGGACTGTTTATGACAGAGAGGGAGAGAAGTGCACTTTCTTTCAGGCATCGCATGATCTGTGTTAATGCAGACAAAATAATTAATCGCGATTAAGCATGTGGTGCGTTAATGTGCCTTCTACTGTCTTGTCCGCCTTTCTGTTGACAGGATCCTGTCCATGTTGCGCGCCCCACACTTTTGAGAAGTACTGCCCTAAAGGATTTTGTTTGATTGTGGAACTAATCCTAAAGAATACATTCTAATAGAGCTTGAGCTAGAGTTTGATTGCATGTTTCTATTTTCCCTGCTGCTCTTAAAATGTGCGTTGCAACACTGGAATTTCCCCATTGTGGGACAAATAAAGGATATCTTATCTTATCTTATCTAGAGCTGATATCTTATAGGACTCCATTAGGACACTTTCTATTGGATTTTGGAACCAGTTCATTGGACAAACATTTTACTGGACTAAAATCCTATTCAGTTCAAAAACCAAATAGGATTAGGAAAAGTTCTTATTTCAAGTGAAATAATCTGTCAGTGCAGTAAGAACATTTAACCTTGTTGTTTTGAGGAGAAAATGCTGTTTCAAGAACTATTGACAAGATTTTTAAGCAAATCTTTTCTTGATTTAAGCTCCAATCAAATGATGTGCGAAGCATTTACTTTATATAACCTGATTTAAGCTTGAAACAGACACAATTTTTCTTCAAATAAGTTTTTACATCTAGATAAGGTAAATCAGGAGAATATTTTAAAACAACCTTGACCTTATTAAGTGAAATAATCTTAAAATGTGTCTTTTTAAGATTAATATGCTTCATTCAAGTAATTTTATAAGTTAGATTTTGACCATGCAGATTTGCATTGTAATTGTTTTAGTTTATGTCATATTTTATAAAAAAAAAAAAAAGTGTTTATTTGTCTAAAATGTTCTTCAGTTTGGAGCATTAGCAGATCAGGCAAGATTGACCTGATTATTTTTCTTGTGTCTTTTACTTTGCAGCCAGTAGATGGAGCTCCAACTCCTTTCCTGACGTGAGAAATGAAACACATATTTGTCTTTTAATACAGATGTTTTTGCCTGGCATCCAGAATGACATTTCTCTGTATTTTTACACAGAGAAAATATCAGTCTGGTCGCCCTCCCCTTCAAGGGCGTTTCCTTCGAAATCCAGATCGTACCGTGCAATGAAAATCGTTTATTTCAGTCATGTGGTTTTTTGCTAACAACGTCCCTGCTGTGCGCAGCGCGCATGGATCTAGGCAGCGCGGCGGAAGGATAAACAACATGGCGCACCGGAAAACCGAGAGTTTGTTCCATTCATCAGTAAAAAGCCGTTTTAAATGACCAAAAAGACATCGCGTCAATAGTCGTGTTCAAGATGGTCAAGGCAGTGCAGTCGGCTCGAGCCGGTAAGGGGACCCCCCCCCCCCCTTACCGGCAGATGACAGCGCGAGAGAAATCCCAACAGCCTACGGCACTAGAGGCCTTTATGCTCTTCTCTGATTGGTTCCCTCCGCTGTCTGTTAGGTGAGCTTTGTTCCGCCCTAGAAAACCAGTTGACTCGGGGGGCGACCAGACTCATCCACTGGTGCAGCGGTGAGGCTGGATTCTCCAGGCAACAGATGTTTAGCAGCTAAAATGAATCCAGTTTAAATGCAGTTTTTAGTCCTAAGAGTAAATGGTTTTAGTTACTAACAGAAATAACTAAATTAAACGTAGATATTTTATAATAAAGTACAAAGTTAATAAAAACAGCTCTGGTCTTACAGCTTCATCACATAAACACACATCTCTTCTTTAAGTCTAAATCCTGGTTATTTGATTCCGTTTCGTCTCTGATCCAAACAGTTTATTTGCCTTTGCTCCGTGTTTGTTTTTCTTCTTCTTCAAACGTCCTGGAGTAACTTTCCCTTTCCTTCGTCTGTTTTTAGCTTCGTTTAAAAACCCCAAATGAGTGAGTGAGTGGAGCCCGGGCCACACGCTCCAGCACTTTGTCATTAAGAGCCGCTTCTGAGACTATTAATTTATGCTCTCCACAAACGGCTGCGAAGAGTTATCTCTCACAAATACGGTTTTATGTTCTGTTTACGCGTTTGTCTAACTCTTGCCCTGTTTGGCTCTGATTTAGTCTTGCTTCACACTGTGTAAAAATCAAGTTATACGCGGGTCATGATGTTGATTTTGTCAGATAATTAACTTTGATCAGAGCCGGACCTTCCCATACGCAGACTGTGCAAGCTGCGTTGGTCTCCTCTTTCTGAGCACAGATAGTTTTTCTAGTTTATGTCAGTCCATCTGTCATTACGTCTGTTGGCTTCACCCTCTGGTTTGCACAAGTTTAAAAGTGATCAGCCTCCTCCTCTGTCCTTGTGACAGAAGCAGAAACATGTGTCTGATCATTCTCAGCACAGAGCGTAAAACCAAAGACTCTGGGAACAATTTAGACAACAAGTGCATGTTCTACATCTTATAAGCTGTGAGCTGATCTTTACTTTGTTTAATAGGACAAGAATTGGCTGAAGTACGTACACAGATAGTTGATGAGCTAATACAGCGGCGAAATACAGCAGATTTCTGCACATTTCTGTTGAATTATTTCAGAAGTGCCATAAAACATGAGGCTATTTTTCCTGAAAAAGCTTCAGATTTTAGTATTTCTGTCTGAAAAGTCCAGCGCGATGATTTATCAGCTGTTCCAGCGTCAGTGTGAAGAGACAGCAGCAGCCCAGCAGCTCAGCAGAGGCGATTCGCCTAAACACCTGGCGCCTCAACCTCCGACCACCACCAAGTGTTCCCTAACATGCATGTTATTGGTTGGTGGGGAAACCGGAGTGTCTGGAGGAAACCACCCAGACACGGGGAGGAACATACAAACTCCACACAGAAAGTCCCGGACCATGCGAGAGTTGAACCTGCAACCTTCTTGCTTTGAGGCGAGAGCGCTATCCGCTCTGCCACCGTGTCTTAATCATAAAATACCCAGAGCTGGGCACGATAATTAATGAATGCACCACATGTTTAACACAGAACTAAGCAACTTCAGCGATACGGCTCCCCGTACAGCTCTCTGTGTAATTAAACTAGCCAACTGAAACAAAGTTAACGTTTTTATTTTTCTTTCTCATTTTTGCAACTTTAAATTAGGCAGCAAAAACTCCTTAGCACATTTACATTGCTAAACAAAAAAACAAATAAACTAATAGCCAGAATTTCTCAGAAGAAAAAAACTGATCAGCAGCAACAAAGTTACATTTGTTGTACTTAAAGAGAAGCTAAACTCAAAAACAACTTTTTTTGGTTGTTTAACTGTGTATATTCATTCATTCATTCATTTTCTACCGCTTAATCCCGTTAGGGGTCGCGGGTGACTGGAGCCTATCCCAGTGACTTTGGGCCTTAGGCGGGGAACACCCTGGACAGTGGCCAACTTGCCGCAGGGTTAGACAGACAAACATTCACTCTCTCATTCACTCACTAAGGGACATTTACAGTGATGCCCAATTAACCTAAACATGCATGTTTTTGGAGGTGGGAGGAAACCGGAGAAAACCCACGGTGACACGGGGAGATCATGCAAACTCCACCCAGAGAGATCGTGAGATGTTGATATGGTCCGACCCGGGAGTCGAACCCACGACCTCCTTATTGGGAAGCCAGAGCTCTAACCACTCTGCTACCGTGCACCCCTAAAAAAAGTCAAAATAGTCACAAACTGGCTGTGTCTCTCATGTCATTTCTAGACTCTATGTGACGTAAGTGTGTATTTTCAACTCAAAATTTAGCACTAATGTCAGACACATGCGGTCAATCCAATCACACTGCTGCTCTCCACTCTGAGGCCCACCTTTTCCCTTTCCCAATACACTTCAATGAGTTTGAAATGTGTTTGTGGGTGGAGTTTAGGGGGTGAGCTTCTCTTTAATGTGTGACGCAGTAGAGAGCGCCAACACGTGCTTCAAATGCCCCAAAATACAAATGTGACCATCATCATGAAGACTTAAAGACATTTAACAAGGTCAGAATGTCACTTCTGCTGTTATACTTTAATCACGATAAAGTATTTTGTCGGCGTTAACGCAGGTCACGTGATTCAGCCAAAAAACATGAATGACGGCGCCTCTATGTCATCTTTGCTTTTCAGGACAACCAAGATGAAATATTATAAATCTCACTAAAAACATCCAAACCTCTCCATGGGAACAAACATGTAAAAGTCTTAATTACAATCATGCTCACTTAGTTTTACTGAAAAGTGTGGTCTGACATGTCACACTCACTTTAAATGAACATAATCATCTTAAATCACACGGTTTCTCTCACACTTCAGACTTTCTGCAGATACGTGGACACGAGGCAGGTTTATTTAAGCTTTACTTACGCTTCACCGAGGTCAGAACTCAAGAAGTCAAAGAGAAGAAAGTCAGACTTCAAACTGAGCTGGAGGAATAAGACTAATGCGAGTGATGATTAAGAGAAAGACCACCCAGAAAAGAAATGAGTCTAGAACGTGGGATTAACACGGTAAGACTCAGGGGAAACCAGGGACCTGCAGAAGAGCGTCAGGACAAACTAGAGATGCACCGATCCGATACTGGGATCGAATATCGGTGCCGATCCAGGACATTTTGCTGGATCGAGTATCGGCTCCATGATATCGGTTCAGCCGATATCCTAGTTGTGTTTAATTAGACATAATGAGTCTGATTTATGTCTGATGTTGATCCAGAATGTCTCATAATGTTTGACATTTTATTCTTTCTCTCTCTCTTCTCTTTTCTTTCTCTCTTTCTTCTCTCTACTACTCTGTCTTCTCTTCTTTCTCTCTCTCCTCTCGCTCTCTCTTGTTTCTTTCTTCTCTCTCTCTCCTCGCGCTCTCTCTCTCTCCTCTTGCTCTCTCTCTCTTTCTTTCTCTCTTCTCTTCTTTCCTCTCTTTCTTCTCTTCTCTCTCTTTCTTCTACTCTCTCTCTCTTCTCTTTCTTCTCTCCTCTCTTTCTTCTCTTCTCTCTCTTTCTTCTTTCTCTCTCTCTCCTCTCTTTCTTCTCTTCTTTCTTTCTCTCTCTTCTCTCTTTTCTTCTCTCTCTCTCTTTCTTCTCTCTCTCTCCTCGCGCTCTCTCTCTTTATTTCTTTCTCTTTCTTCTCTTCTCTCCCTCCTGCTCTCTTCTCTTTCTCTCTCTTTCTTCTCTCTCTCTCCTCGCGCTCTCTCTCTTTATTTCTCTCTTCTCTTCTCTCCTCTCTTTCTTCTCTTCTCTCTCTTTCTTCTACTCTCTCTCTCTTCTCTCTCTTTCTTCTCTCTTTCTCTCTTCTCTCCTCTCTTCTTCTCTTCTCCCTCTTTCTTCTTTCTCTCTCTCTCTTTCTTCTTTCTTCTCTCTTCTCTTTCTCTCTCTTTTTCTCTCTTTTCTCTCTTCTCTCTCTTCCTCTCTTCTCTTCTCTCTCTTTCTTCTCTCTCTCTTCTTCTTAAGTTGTTCAGTTTTGTCTTACAGTATAAATAACTCTATGATCAAAAGTCTTATGTTTTGAAAAGGAAAAAAGAGCTATTTCAGTCCTTACACAAGTATCGGCCGATATCGGGTATCGGCAGATGATTAATTCAAAAGTATCGGTATCGGAACTGAAAAAGCTGGATCGGTGGATCGGAGCCAGAAGTGACATCTAAGGCCTTGTCCACACGAAGTTAAAACAATACCAGAGTGTGGCGCTGTGACACTGACGCAGAAATTCACAAAACTATAGAAGAAGACTTGACACTGAGCATGCGCAGAAAAGTTGCTGAATGTAAACAGAAACTTAGCGGAGAATTATTTTAAAAAACTTTCTGAATGAACAACTTAAAAACCTACAGAAGAGACACAGAAAGTGGATTTATGCTTCAGATTCTTTGGAATATTTTGACAAAGCTTCAAAAATGGATTTAATGGAGATTGTAGTGGATTTATAACATTTTTCCTTTGTTTTTTTGTGGAACATTTCTGAAGCGGGGTTTCAGAAATGTTTGTTTTTAGTGTTATGAAACTCCTGCTTCGTGTGGACGATGTGTGGTTTAGGTCAAATATTTAGGGCTGTAGTCAACCAAAGAAATTCTTGGTCGACTAAAGACATGTCCCATCGACCGATTAGTCGACTAAAAAGGGGGCGTGGCTAAAGCTCTGAAGCTAAAAAAAATATAGTTTGATCTGACAATTTATCTGACGCAAAAAGGCAAAAGTGCAACGGAGTTCATGCAAAAACAACAATTTACACAGAAAATGAATATGACACAGTGTGTTTAGAGTTTAGATTCTGGGCCCGAGCCCGTGCAGGCCCAACAACTACGTGAGAAATGTGGGCCGGCCGGGTTCGGGCCAAGACGCAGAGCCGCACTGAACACGTGCGCTTCGCGGATGATTGACAGCCGCGTCAGAACACAGCACAAAACCACCGCTGTGATAAAAAAAAGTCAGCGTTTAAGTGGCCAACTATACGGCGCGAGACTGAGGAGAGAGAGAGAGAGAGAGAAGACTAAGCGCGGAGCAGGAAAAAGAGAAAGGAGAACGAAAGACGGGGAAGGCACGTCTTTCGTTTCATCCGCGGATCAAGTAAAAGGTGAGGAAGAAGCAGAGAGAAAGTGCGCCGTTACGCGCTCGGGAGAAAAGAAGGAACAAGAGGGACGGAGGGAGAGGGAGAGAGAGAAAGAGAGAAGTAGAGGAAGCGCGTTTAGCGGCGAGACACACTTACATTAAACACGTTGGACATCATAAGAAGCTTTTTCTGTCATTAAAATGCCACAGTTCAGTGAGTGGGGGGGCGGGCTCTCTTCGGGCTCGGGCTTAGGCACAGGTTCCGGTCAGGTTCGGACACGACGTGCGCGGGCTTGGGCTGGGTCGACTAATACAAATTTTGGTCGACTAAAGCCCCATCGACCGATTAATCGACTAAACGACTAAAGAACTACAGCCCTACAAATATTTGTTCTGAAACGCCTGAGCTTGGCTTTGTGTGGACAAGGTCTAAAACACTAAGTCATTAACTACAAGCAACTAAAAACAATAACTGAACTAAATGCAAAGAAACACGCTGTCAGTGTAGTGTACATCCAGAGTAAACTTGCCTTTTATCCTATAAACACCAAATAATAAACTGCAGAATCTCATGCTAAATAGCTTAGAATCTGTTAAGAAATCTGATTACAAATCATGCATAACACTGGACGTTGCTCAGCAGCCATGTTGTACATTGAACCAAGATCATTTAAATCAGAGGTGTCAAGCTCATTTTGACAAAGGGCCACATTGGCATCGGGGTTGTCCTCCAAGGGCCGGTTGTAACTGAAATTAACCTAACTAATCTTTGTTATACGACAAATAATAGTTGTATTTGATTATTGTAAATTATTGAAGTAACAACAACTGAATATAAATCTGCATTAGTCTGAAAAATGACTTATAGTCTTTAAGTTTCAGACCTATTGTTTCATTAGGTTAAGACATACAGATGACTTCTGGCACTTTCAAGCAAAATTCAAGCAAACCTTATAAGACCTTGAGGGTCGCATGAAATGAGGTGGAGGGCCGCATCTGGCCCCCGGGCCTTGAGTTTGACACCTGTGATTTAAATATAAATGCATGTGTTCTCATAGAAAAGTGTTTCTCTCAAGAAAATGGCAAATGTCTTCATCCTCCCAGTGTGATATCATCAACAACCTCTAGTCATTTTCAATTTTTAAAAAACTGCACAATTATGTTCTTGATTCATATAAAATGTCTAGGTATATTTACAGCAGGTAATCTTTTAACAAATATAGAGGGAGTTTTTGTTTGCACCAGTTAAGCAGAAAGAGCCGCCGCTGATTGACACAAGCCGCAGAAACAAGTCAAAAAAGCACCAATGTCAACTAACTACAAGAGTTTTTCACTCTGAGAAATCAACATTTGTGAATGAAATTTGACCTACGACCCTTAAAAGTTACATTAAGGTAAAAAAACATAGAGAAAAACAGTGTCCCAAGCTTCAGGAGACAGACGTCTGTCAGACCAGTTCAGACCTGCTCTCGTCCCGTTTCGTTGTTTTATTCAAAGAAGTTACCCCAGCTAAGCAGACAGAGAGGGGCTCTTTCTGGATAATAGTAGTAGGTATAGTAATAGTAGTAGAGCGGAAAGTGACGTTGACCGAAAATCCCTCAATAGTTACGAATGATCCTGTCATATGTAATGTAACACTCCTACATACGCTGAATTCCAATGATAATGTGATTAAAATATATCTTAAACGTTCTCACTTTGATGTTAACTTCTCTTTTAAAAACACGTCATAAACCCTGAAGTAGAAAACCCAGACTGCTCTTACCAGGTTGTAGCAGGCCTTGAGCTCGTTCCCGGTGAAGTGGTACGGCTCCACGGTGCTGCAGCTCTGCATGTATCTCCGGATCATGTTGTTGATGTGATTCAGAGAGAAAACACAAACCGCAGAATCCGCCGTCGGCTCCGGAGAAGACGCTTTCCCTTTGGCGAACGCGGCGAACAAAACGTCGTCGTTGGGCCCCACGTTCAGCTGCTTCTGCAACTCCGCGTCCTCCCTGACTTTGCCCACGTGCGCCGCCTGCAGGATGTTGAAAACCTTGACGTCCTCGCGGAGCGCTTGCGTCGTTTGTCCGTGCTGATGCATTGGAGCGGCATCTCCACGTAGCGCCTGATCACGGAATCGGACGCGCACATTCTCACGATGCGCGTGTGGAAAGCCGCGGAGGTCCTGTTGACGCGCTGAACCGTTAAAAAATACGTGAACGGCCCGCTGTTGAAGGAATAGACGTAGCGCAGGTAGTAGCTTCCGCGCAACGACGGCAGCAAGTCCATGTGCGCGCCGCTGGAGAAGAACGTAAATCCGTTTTGGCTAGTTTTCATCTTGCGTACGGACAACGTGTGCGTGTTTGCAGTCGTCTTGTTCCCGGGGATTTCCGAATTCCCCACGAAGAACTTGATTACGTTGCTTTCCACGCTGAGGACTTGCGAACCGGAAGCGCTAACGACGATGTCCGCGTCGAGAAGAATGCCTTTGCGTATCTTCGCTTCGTCTGCAAAACAATAAACTTCGTCGTCGACAGTTTTGGGGCCGGTCGTGTCGTCTTCGTCCAAAACGTGTCGCCGGCAAATCCCGTTATCCGCAGAACCGCAGCTGTACAATCCTTTGTCGTAGATGTTTTCCGTGACCAAGGCGATATTCCGGTTTTCCGCGTTGGGGTTGTCACTTTTGCGCCCGCAGGTCTCGTTCGCTGGTCGAGGTCCGGTGTTGTACTGGGACAGTTTGGTGAGATTCGGAGAAAGGGCGTAGATCCGGTTCGTGGCTCCGACGTACACGATTCCGTCCAGAGCGACCATGTTTTGGATCGGGAACTCTGAGTGGAACGTCGGAAGGTCGTAGTGCACGTTCAGGTTGAGTTCGGAGGTTTCGGATGAGCGGTCGCACTGAGAGGAAGCCGACGAGACGAGAGTCCATAACAGCAGCAGGAGAAGGAGAGGTTCAGAGCAGAGGCAGACATCCTGGAACAGAGAAAAGAGAATTTACAAGTTAGTGAAGTAATTCTTGTAAGTAATATAAGTCATAACTGCAACCAATAATGAAGACATGTTGATATGAACCATGTGTTGAAGGATTTAACAGAGGAAGTTGTCTGGAGTAGAAACTGTCTGATTCGCCCGAGAGGCTGATTTGACTCTAAAGAAAAGACTACAATCTTCTTTTTATCTTTATCTTTTTCAGGTGCTTCATACTTTGTTTTTATCAGACTGAACAAAAAGTTAAGGTAATGTTATTAACGCTTGGCCGACCAATACCTACACTCTTCCATGAGTGGGGTAAAAAGTCAAAGCATTTTTGCAACAACACTTTAATTTTGCTTAAAGATTATGATTTGTATTATATTTTGAACAACAAAAGAACATTCTGAGAGTTAATTTTTATTTTTATTCACATTTGAACACAAATCATTGTTTTGTGACTGTTGGTTTGATTATGGAAGACAAACAAAAAATACAACTATAACTGGGGTCTATAACATTGTCCACAAACTTGAACACACACAAAACAGCTGTTACAAACTACTTGCTTTTGGCTTTACCAGTAACAGAAATACTGCTTTTTCAGCAGCAGCTGTGGCTTTGTGGTCCTTGTTTCTTGGACACATCTGACATCTCTGTCTCTTCTGTTTGGCCCTGTGAGCTTCTCTTGTGTGTAGATTGTGGATTTTGTCACTAAACACCTTACTATTGCTAAAGTGATGTAGGTTGGTAGGTTTGGGTTATTTCCAGTCGACTTTTCATGTTGAATCACAACTTTTGACAGGTCTGTGAGAAAGTGTCGTCAGGTGTTGTCTTACCCTTGAGATTCCATAAGAAAGGGTTGGGGTCATTTTTGACCCAGTTATGGAAGAGTGGGGTAGTGATACAAATGATGAAATTTCTTAAAATGTCTATTTACACATTTTTTAAATGCAGTGGCCTCATGTCACAAACAGGTTTGTTGAGGAATACCTGAAACATGAAACTGTAACTACAATTCATTCAAAAGATTTCTCAAAATAACAACACCTGGGGTCATTTTTGACCCCACTTATGCATCTAAGGGTTGAGGACAATTACAATAAATACAAAGACAGAGATGCTTGTACCAGATTCTAACTTTACAGTCCTGGAGACGGGACGCAAACTGGACAACTTTACATCGAAAGGTCCTCGGTTGCCCGAGAGTTCAACCCAGGACCTTCTTGCTATGAGGCCAGAGCGCTAACCACTAAAAATGTGTATATTATGAATATTGTTTACAAAATATGCCAAAAATGCACTCAGTGATCAGAACATGTACACATCTCTATATTGTCTGCTCTATATGTTTTCACTTTGACCTGTATATGACCCTCTCCTCTTGTGTATTCACCTAAAGTTAAACATGTAACTGTAAAGTGAGCTAATCCTCGGTTAAACAGTCGACTGCTGAGGTGACATTTAGAACAAAACACGATCTGTTCAAGATGAAAAACACTAAATGCAAATAAACTTTACAATGAAAGTCCTCATTGTTTGGCCCAGTTTACTCTGGATCTACAAACTCTGACTTAAACACGACCGAGATCCTGCTCCAGCTCAAACAAACTGTTTTAAATCTGTTTACTTCACACCTGACGACGTGTTTTTATGTTTTTGTTATGGACTAGAACAAGTCTTGTTTTTGTGAAGTGACGTTTGCTTTCTAAGCAACTAAAAGATTAACCACTAAAAACTAATCCACAAAATAATCATTAGCTGCAGCCCAACTGTAAAAGCAGCACTTTGTAGTTTTTACATTTAATTTACAAAGCATAGTTTTCTTATGAGAGTACATAAAAACTAATGTCTGAATTAGAGTTAAGCGTCTACAATATTTGTTAGTAGATATCTAAAACTATCTTTGTTATTTAGATATCTAAAACAATGTTATTTTGTACATATATTAGTTTGTGAACTGGCAGCTCTAACATTTCTTGCTTCATTTTGAGAATGTGTGCTACATTTGTGCTTTTATGTAAAATGCAATGACTTTTCTCATTTTTCCTATAAGTCTGGAAATGTGTCTGATGGACACTGCATGTTTGGAGGACACATTAATAGTGAGATTTGGCCCTTATCCTTTGGCGGCACGGTGGCAGAGCGGTTAGCGCTCTGGCCTCACAGCAAGAAGGTCGCGGGTTCGATTCCCGCACGGCCTGGGACCTTTCTGTGTGGAGTTTGCATGTTCCTCCTCGGTCTGGGTGGTTTCCTCCGGGCACTCCGGTTTCCCCACCAACTGATAACATGCATGTTAGGGAACACTTGGTGATAGTCGGAGGTTGAGGCGCCAGGTGTTAGGTGTTAGGTGAATCACCTCTGCTGAGTTGCCCCAGGGCAGTTTACTGTCATTGAGGAGGGGGGGTTCATCTCACTGTGAAGCGCTTTGTGACTCTGTGTCTGTGAAATGCGCTATACAAATAAAGATTACTTACTTACTTACTTACTTACTTATCCTTATATTAACAGCATTAACAATGTTACTTTCTTACATTGTGACATTGTGACAGGGACAGTGTTATTTCTCCTAATTAACTTCCATTCATGTTTTACTTCTGTCAGTGCTTCTGAGAGGTTTGGACTGTATGGGACTCATACAGTATCCGTTTCTGTAACACTTTAGCCTACTCTTTGTCGATGTAGTGGACCGTCATCGTAATAAAACTCTTCGTAGCTCTGGAGGTCCACCCATCAGCTGTCAGCGCAACATATTCACGTGCAGTCTGGTCTTGCTCAGGTTCACGCTTTGTTTCTTTTCTTCAAAACATCGCGAGTATTACGTGTTACTGAAGTGTTTTGGGCTCGAGTTTTATAGCAAGGCTCGGCAGTGTTAAACATGTGCTTAAATCCTGCGCATTCAACAGCGCGAATAAGACAAAAAGGCTGCATGTCATTAGTGATAAACTTCCCTATAGATCCTTTTCTTATCGCTATCATCATACTTGGCACTAGATCCAAAGTGTTCCCAAACACCGGAGCGATATGACGTTAAGGTTGAATCTTATGTGCATTCTTGCAGCGCCAGCCTCTCCCTCCGCTTCTTTTCCCCAAACACAACACGCTCTTCTGTGCACGCGCTCACTCGTTCCCCTTGTAAACAAAACGCTGCTGCCGCTACATGTGTATTTTAGGGCATGTGCAAAATCGTTCGAACTATGCAAAGATCGGATCAAAGGGCTAGGATCGAACGATTCGACTCTTTTTGCAGAATCGTTCCATCCCTAGTCCAATGACATGATGTTTATAGGAAAACACAGAGCAGAGCAGAAAGAGACCTACACGAGGCTCTGCTGGTTCACTTAGACTTTGGTCACTTTTTTCCACTCGGTTGCACCAGTGTGTGAGCGAGGACTTTGTCAAGTCTCAAGTTGTTGAAAATGTCCAATAGAATAGCCTTTCAAAATTCCGGGTAAAAACTATAGAAGTTCTACTTTTGGTTATGTCAAGTCTCCGCTTGTTCTAACTTCCTGTGACTCCTACATAATAAAAGCCTCATAATCTCCAGCTGCAGATAGTGCTTTATTGTGAAAGAGCTGTGTAATTAATAGGGCTGTGGTCGAACAAAGAAATTCTTGGTCGACTAAAAACATGTCCCATCGACCGATTAATCGACTAAAAAGGGGGCGTGGCAAAGGCTCAGAAGCTAAAAGTAGAGTTGTCAAATATAGCAAAATAATGCTAAAACTGGTGCTGAAGCTAAATACTAATTTGGACAAATATTGTTATAAATAAAAATAAATAAATAAAATAATTAGTCGACTAGTAAAAATTTTGGTCGACCAAGACTCCATCGACCGATTAATGACTAAACGACTAAGAACTACAGCCCTAGTAATTGAGTGAAGTCTATGTGCGTATGACCAGAAGCTTTTGCACAGACGCATAAGTGTTAGTGTTTGACTACGACAACACCTACAAAGACAAACAACAGAGAAGATGTATATTTATCATTCACTTGTGTTATGTTATGTTAGTTTTAGGTTACATGTGAGCTTAACACTTATGAAAACACAAAGTTTATCTTCTCAAACAGAAACTTTGAGGTCACCAGCATTAGTGTTAACTGAATGTTTTAAATAGGGATGCACCGATCCGATACTGGGATTGAATATCGGTGCCGATCCAGGACATTTTGCTGGATCGAGTATCGGCTCCATGATATCGGTTCAGCCGATATCCTAGTTGTGTTTAATTGGACATAATGAGTCTGATTTATAGGCTGATGTTGATCCAGAATGTCTCATTTTATTCTTTTTCTCTCTTTCTTTCTTCTCTTTTTCTTTCTTCTCTTCTCACTCTCCTCTCTCTTCTTTATCTTTCTTTCTCTCTTTCTTCTCTCTAATTCTCTCGTCTCTCTACTAGTCTGTCTTCTCTTCTTTTCTTTTTTCTTTCTTTCTTTCTTCTTTTTTTTTTTTCCTTCTCTTCTTTTTCCCTTCTTTCTCTCTCTCTCTTCTCTTTCCTCTCTTTCTCTCTTCTTTCTCTTCTCTCTATTTCTGTTCTTCTCTCTCTCTTTTTCCTTGCTCTCTCTCTTTTTCTCTTTCTCTCTATTTCTGTCTTCTCTCTTCTTTCTATCCTTCGCTCTCTCTTCTCTTCTCTTCTCTCTTCTTTCTCTCCCTCTCTTCTCCCTCCTCTCATTCTCCCTCTTTTTCTCTCTCTTCTCTTCTCTCTTCTTCTCTTACTCTCTCTTCTCTTTTCTTTCCTTTCTTTCCTTCTCTCTCTTCCTCTCCCTCTCTCTTCTCTTACTCTCGCCTCTTTCTTTCTCTCTTTTTCTCTCTCTTTCTCTCTTCTCTCTACTACTCTGTCTTTCTTCTTTCTTTCTTTTCTTTCTTTTCTTTTTTTCTTCTTCTCTCTTTCTTCCTCTTCTCTCTTCTCTCTCTCTTTCTCCTCTCCCTCTTCTTCTCTCTCCCTCTTCTCTCCCTCTCTTTCTCTCTCTTTTCTCTTCTCTCTATTTTCTTTCTCTCTCTTTCTATCTTCTCTTCTTTCTTCTCTCTTTCTCTGTTTCTTTGTCTCGGTTTTCTCTCTTTCTTCTTCTCTCCTATCTTTTCTCTCTTCTCATCTCCCTCTTTTTCTTCTCTTCTCTTTCTGTCCTTTCTTTTCTTCTCCTTCTTTCTCTCTTCTCCTCCCTCTCTTCTTTCTCTCGCTCTTTTCTTTCTTCTTTTTTCTCTTCTTTCTCTCTCTTTCTCTCTTCTTCTTAAGTTGTTCACTTTGTCTTGCAGTATAAATAACACTCTTAGCCATGATGTTATGGAAAGCCTACGAACATTATTTTTTACTTCAGGAGTTATACATTAGGGGGTCCCCAACCACCGGTCCCGGGCCCCAGAGGATCGTTTAAAATGTATTTTGTTTTTATTTTAGTCTATCACTATTTTCTCGTGCTTTACTATGAAAATATAGAGAAATTGTTCCCAATAAACGGCAAATTCTCACAATAATAGAACTAAAAATATACACAATCTTCAGTTCTATGCATTTAATGTGGCTATTGGCGATACCCAACTTCGACCGACAAGAAAAAAAAGGACTGCAATCTTATACAATTAAATACATAATGAACAGGAATGAAAGCTAAATGTGATTAGAATGTAAAATACTAGGGAAGGGATGAGATGTCGCTTCGAGATCTCGCGAGATCAAACTGTCACAATACTGCGCGCACACGTACTGAACTGTCTCGTGAGATTTTCCATGGTCATGAAAGTAAGTTTTGTATCTTTGAGCAGCTGTAGTAAATATTCTCCTCCACACACAGACTTGTAGGCGGACTTATTCTGACAGAAAACAGTCTAAACTCTGTCTCAGTTTTTATTTTGTAAAGACAGGACTAGGGCTGCACGATATTGAAAATTTCTGCGATATGCGATATGGGCTCTGAGATTGCGATATTCGATATTTTGCGATATTTATTTTTCAATTAAGAATTTCTCTGTACATTTATTTAAAGTCGTCATTACACTATTAAAACGATGTGCGTATAAACCGCACACGTTCTGTGTCTTAGTAATTGCTTAATCATTTTATTAACTTATTTTTATTGAGGCGCGGTCATGTTTTTAGGACGATTTTTTCCACGGCTTAGTTGCTGGTTGCTCTGAAATCTGGCAACCGCAGTCGGTGCCCCTACACGTTATGCCTGACAGGTCACAGCTTTATCACAACTAGTGTTTGTGCCTTTTTAATCTTGTTTTAAACCAACACAAATGACAAGAGTTGTTCATAAGAGAAGAAGACGAGAACGGAGTCAAACCACTCGGCGCTAAAAAACGGATGAATAATGCATAAAAAAAATATTGCACATCCTTGCGATATGGATATTGCACGTGTCAATATTGCGATATCGATATTTTTTCGATATATTGTGCAGCCCTAGACAGGACCAATATTGACAGAGATAATTAGTCCTAAACATTGTAAAAGTTAGCGCGAGAAATATATAATCGTCAAATACAACGCGCGGACATCGCGGGAACAGCACAGTGTTTTTCACATTTAAACATAGTTTAAAATAGATCCACAAAGAGATATTTTGGCCTGTATCATCAATAACTGTAAAAAGTACGAAATATACAGTCTATGGAAAGTCTCCTCATGTGTGTGTCTGGTCCCTGTCAGTAGCATGAAAGTATCAGCGGCTGTGAAGAAGGGAAGGAGGCACAGTCTGAGCTACACACGGGGAGCGGATCAATTTTAGTCAAAACTCGTTCAAATAATTAAAATACAAGGTGGTACGCATAAGGAAAGGTAAAGCTAAACTAAAAGAATATAAACTAACAATAATAAATAATACAAATCAAATTTTGTAATTTGCCTTGTTTAAATTCTAAATTGAAACAATTAATGCAAATTATTTAAAAATCTCGTCTCGTCTCGTGAAAATTCTGTCTCGTCCCATCCCTACAAAATACATATAAAAATATTGAATAAAAGCGATAGATAGATAACAAGTTATATTCTGATGTGTTGTATCAGTGTGGCTTGCTATATCATTACAAAGCCTTATTCTTGTAACAAAGTGAAGTTATAAACTGTTAGGATGGTGACGACATAATCTTCTGTTAAACACAGTAACATGTGAGTGTGGAGTTTATGCAAATGAAGCAGTTTGTCTGTGATGTTATCTCTGAGCGATCTTATCTACAGTCAGCCACAACTGCCTCAGAACAAAGAGCCTTTTCAACACTCAGATTTACTCACACTTCAGAGAGGTCAGCGAACGCACCGCCCAACAAAGCAGAGTGACACAGGACAACGAACCCACCGCCAATACTGACCCACAGTGACACAAGACCAGTGGCGTTGTAAGGGCACCATGGGGCCCCAATCAGAAATAATTGACCTTTCGCCGAGCCCCGCCCCCCTTAGTGACTGTTGCTACGTCCGTCAAATATGACAGCGTGCCATAGACTTCAATGACAGAAAGAAGTACACCTGTTCACGTTAGTGACGTTTTAAAGCAGTTTTTCCGCGATATCCTCTAGATCGAGGCAAAAGGGGTTCACTATGCAGCGGAGGGATTTATTCAAAACAATAAAATACACAACAGAGGGACATAACTCCTATGGAGGCTAATGCTACTGGTCTCAAGCTAAATCAGAGAAACCCATGATCTTTAACGTTGCCTCAATGCAACAAGCACAGCCTTGTCCTGCTCTTGCACTGCCGGGTAAGTTCACTTTCATATGTTAAGGTCTATTTTTCTCTATTGCCAAGAATATTGTTCATTTAAGAGGTATGTTAGCGAGCTAAACCTACAGTGGTTGCCTAAAGCTAAGAGGCTCGCTAAACGTAGCAGCTTAGAGCGTAACTTCTGCAGTTATATCCTCGTCATGGTAGAACTTGGGTCTAGTTTGTGTTCTTGCCTCTAGATCTAACAATACAGTCAGTCCATAGCTATAGTTAAACATTAGTTTTACCTTTGAGCAGACATTTGTTCCATATATTTCGCTGGTAGAGGAGCCGCCCCGAGCCGCCTGCTCTGTTTAATCCATTGTTGCACTGGCTCCAGTTGTTTTCAGCTTTAGAAATGGAAAGAACACAACTCCTCCGGTCAATATTTCGGGGTATCTGCGGTCCAGTTTACATAAACCGTAGGCGCAATAGCTTCATCATCTTGCTTGGAGCTCAAGATTTGACGGACCATATTTACATAGCAACGGTTGCTACGATGTTTGATTGGACAAGAGCCGTTTTGGGGCGGGGCTCGGCGAAAGGTCAATTGGGGACTCTCCACGCTCGATAATAACACAGTAATCAAACTATTATGACAGAAATATTAAAATGTTTTCATTTAAATTGTAGAAATAATGTAAAAAAAAAAAGGGGTCAATATATGTAATAAAGGGCATTATTCATTTATCTAATTATTAAAAGGGTTAATGAGTGAAGTACCACTAAATATTCTTTAGTGGGGGCCCTTTTGTCTTAGGGGGCTCCAAGCAATTGCCTGTTTTGCCTGTCCTGTAGCAACACCTCTGCACAGGAACAGTGAAGACAGCA
The DNA here is from genome assembly GCA_038363315.1 of Mugilogobius chulae. NCBI lineage: Eukaryota > Metazoa > Chordata > Actinopteri > Gobiiformes > Gobiidae > Mugilogobius > Mugilogobius chulae. Next base: position 21,747 of record JBBPFD010000408.1, read on the forward strand.
CAAACACATGATGTGGTTAAACAGTTAAAAATAACTGTCTACGACGGATTAGGGCCGCTCTTGTACTTTTACTTTTGGGACATAAAGGTGCACTGTGTAACATTTTGGAAGTGATAAGTTAACTGCACAGTTTAGTAAAAATGTAAAGCTAAAAGCATACTTTGGGACATTCTGAATGAGGATAAATATGTTTTATGCCGTATTGTGAAAAGATACAGATTAAGAAATTGGAAATATACAGGAAGAGGCCCTCCTCCAAGAATAGCTAAATGTGTGATCGTGCAACTTGATATACTTTTATATTTATTTAGTGCAACAAAGAAATCAAAATGATAAAAACATGCATTTATTCTAAAAAATGTTTGGGTCAAAAAGTTACACAGTGCACCTTTAAAATATTGCATCCTTAATTTATGAGTCTCAGGCATTCCCTCGTCTGGATTTCATGTTCATGCTGTTATAACTCCTGGAGAAAGTTTAGCATCCACACACTGATCTATTGGATGCAGTGACAGACAGAATCCACTGGCCCATATTCACCTGTAAGAGTCGTCTAAATACGCAATAATCATGTGTGATTTCTGACCTAATGGCAGCATGTAATGATTTGAACAGAAGTGGTCCCAAGATTGACCCCTGGGGAACACCACAGGTCAAGGCTGTATGTTTTGACAGGCCAATTTCCAATTTCAACAAAATACTTCCTGTCTTCTAGATTAGATTAGAATGTGGGGGTCACGAGCTGATGTCCGCGTGTACATTATATATTTTTTTTGCGCTATAACTTTTACAATTGTTTAGACTAATTATCATCTGTCAATTACATGTCCTATCATTACGAAATAAACTGGGACAGAGTTTAGACAGTTTTCCGTCAGAATAAGTCTGCTAACAAGTTTGTGTGTGGAGGAGACTTTTTTACTACAGCTACTCAAAGATACAAAAACATGACCGTTCATAAAAGCCTTTGTATAAGGAAAAATCTCGCCAGATAGTTCTGTACATGTGCACACAGTATTGTGACAGGTTGATCTTGCAAGTTCTTTGTCTCATTTGAGTGAATTTGGGACAAAAAAATTTATAGATTTTAATCCAGTTTTAATGGTTTTTCCAACTGAAAATTATGAAACAGCTATTTCATTTTGGTGTGGGGAGTCGCCAGCTGATTGTATGGTCTGGAAAGCTTGGAAAACACTGCCTCTAGATTACAGACTAATGGGCGGGGATAGGTGGTAGGTGAAAACAGGACTTTTTCAGAGCAACCTTGAACTAGGGCTGGGCAATATTGTGATAAAATCGAATTGTTGAGCTTGTCTCTGTGAACAATCTGCTTGGTTGACTAATCCGTCAAACGTGATGCCCTTTTCTCTATCTGTCGCGTCAAACTTATACACTATTTTTTCCAACTATTACTTTTAGTCTCCGAGTTTCCATAATCAAGTCTTTCTTCTGCTATTAGCAACTTTGGCTTGCTTTTTTGTGAAGTCTCTCTTTTGCGATCTGCGCTCCAGTTCATAAAAGGTTAAAGCAATCTGAAACATATGCTGATTACATTTATGAAATGTATGTACTGTAAAATGA
>JBBPFD010000409.1:0-23144 GCA_038363315.1 Mugilogobius chulae
AGAACAGGAAGCACAAGGTGACAGACACAACTGACAGCACGTAGTTAAAGATGGTCACCAAGAGTAAGGCTGGAACAAAGAACAGTAGACAAGACCGGTTAATTTTACCCTGTTGTTGTTGGGATAGTATGCAACAACACAGTCAGCAGCAGACACGTTTATCTACATAATGCACAGTATATGGTCATTTTCACTGTTCATGGTTAATCACTTCAATACAATATTCTCTTCCATCATCCATAGTGAGTCAGAACTGATAATGAACCAAAAATTGTATTCATGTATTCATAAGATAAGAGAACTAAACGGGAACAAAAATTACACATGTATCACGATAGACTTGCTTTTCTATTTTACTCACAAATTATGTGACCTGCATGGCATAAATTTGTCCTGAAATAACAAAATGTATTACACTGATTTTAGAAAAGTAACTATATTGAATATGTAGGAGTACGAAACAGGGCACCCCCCGAAAATTATTTTATTTCATGTGCTGTTTAATTTAATTATTATATTTTTGTTTAAAGCAATCCAATTAGAAAAGTATAGTGCAGTTCCTACTCCTGACCACAAGAGGGAACTTCTCCGCCTTTGTAGCGAGCGTATTTGCAGCAACAGAAGTAGTTCTGCTAAAGTAAAGCAGTCAAAACATGGCAGACACGCACATTGAAGATATTTCTGTCTGTTCACAGGTAAAGTGGGACTGTAGGTGTTCATGTGGGAATGTATAATGAAGTAATAAGTTTAGTGAGACAATGTGAGCCGTTTTACTGTGATTTGAAGCTAAGTTGTTGATATCTAAGTACCCTTCTTGCTATGCTAATACGGGTAAGCTAGCGGAGGTGAAATGACCAGTAGAGGGCACTATTACTAAGTCTAAAATGTCAATACATAAAGAAAACTACAGATTTATGTCACTTTTTGTTTATGTACATTTTATATTTTGTCTTTTTTATATTATTTGTATACCATTGTTCTATGAAGCAACAGAAGTAGTTCTGCTAAAGTAAAGCAGTCAAACATGGCAGACACGCACATTGAAGATATTTCTATCTGTTCACAGAAAATAAACCCACTTAAAGCCACACTTTGACTCATCATTGAAGTGTGCAACAAAATCTGGTGTCAGAAGTGGGATCAGCGGTGCTGCAGTCAACAGAGATGGAGACAGTGGAGTTCGAGCGACTGCAAGACCAGCTCAGTGAAGTGCTTGTGCAGCTGAACTGTGAGCAACTCCTCGAAGTATGCAGGCACTGTAAAATCTCAACTGAAAATCTGAAAAGAAGCACACGCTGATCAGAGCAATAAGTGAAGGAGTGGAGAAAGCTTAGACGATGAGGAAGAGGATGTGGCACGAGAGTTCCTAAAAGGTCAATAGCATTTGCAATGACTTGAAAGAGAAGCTGACACTACACAGCCAGTTGCAGAGAATCCTAGTCCAGATGCAGTTGCGTTGGCCAGTCTAAAGAACAGTATGCAGCCCTCCAGTTAAACTTCCAAACAGCAACACAAAAGTTAGAGGAAGAGATGGCAAAACTGACAGCTAGTGCCACAAACAAGAGACAAGTCCGTCCTTTGCTCCCATGTCAGCTACTCCTCCACCGACACAGCCACCTGAGTTCATCATCCGCAGAGAATTCAAAGTAAATGGTCAAATTGGAGAGAAAGGCCAAAAGGACAAGTTATCTTACTCTAATTTGGTCCATCAGATTGAAATGGGACTGAGAAAGGGCCACAGTGAAGCCGAGATAGTAGAAGCTGTGATTAGAGCTGTAAGTCCAGGCCTGAGTCTTCGTGACATGTTAGAGATTAAAACAGACTTAACTCTATCTCAACTCAGAACCATCTTAAAAGGACATTACAAAGAAGATAGTTCAACTGATCTCTACCATAGATTGATTAATGTCACTCAAGAGCACAATGAGTCCCCTCAAAACTTTTTATTCAGAGCCATCGAACTAAAAGAGCGCCTCTTTGCCGCTTCAAGAGAACCAGGAGCAGAAGAACAGTATAGCGCTGAGTTGATTCAGAAAAAGTTTCTGCGAGCTGTGGGTACAGGACTGATCAATGACAATGTGAAGTATCAAATCAAAAGTTATCTTGACGATACAGCAGTTACTGATGATGTCCTGATTGCTAAGATTAATGAAGCAGCAAGCTTGGAGTGGGAGCGACAGCAAAAGTTTAGAAAACACAGCAAAGAACCAAGAATCAGAGAAATAAAAGCAGAAACCCAGACAGTGCAAGAAGCAGAGATAGGTGCAGTTGGAGGACGTGAAAAGACATCCGCTGTGCCTCCAAAGACAAAACCACAACCTACAGTGCCTCGTAGGGAATCTGAACTTCTTGATGTCATAAGCCAACTTAAAGGGGAAATAGCTGAAATAAAAAGCGCCATCCATGAGTCCAAAAAGTCATCCCCTCAGCACCGCCCAAACAAGAAAAGAGGCTGTAAAAGCTGTCAAGACCGCAACCAAGAGGAACAGTGCGACCATTGCTTTAAGTGTGGTCAGAGTGGTCACCTGTCGAGAGGTTGTAGGACCAGAAGGAAGCCTACGGACAGAGCAGAGCCAATAGACTTGTCGCTAATACGGTAACAACTCTTCCACTCTCAGTGACTCCTCAGGCAAAACAAAAAGAGCAAAGAGATGTGCATAAGCTTCTTACAGACAGCATCCAGTATCTTGAAACAAAGTTGGCAGCAGACATGCAGGAAAAAGAGAGAGCAGCAGTGAGCATCAATCTCCTTTCACCAGAGCGAAAAGCCCAGCTTCTTCACCTGATTGGTAAGAAACACATGATCATCTGCAGGTTTGATGGACATGAAACAAAGGCGTTGTGGGATACAGGATCACAAGTCTGCCTGATCAATGAAAAATGGAGACAGCGGAATATCCCACACGCCACTGTGAGAAGCCTGTCAGAAATCTTGGTCCTGGCATCTTGGATGGAAGAGCCGTGAATCAGACTCCAATTCCTTTCCATGGGTGGGTTGAGATTAAGTTTGAGCTCCCTGCTTCTGAAGCCACACAACTAGAGCTGCTCGTCCCAATACTGGTAACAGACCAAGAGGGAATTGCAGAAGATCCCATCATTGGTTTCAATGTAATAGAGTGCTTGTTGGATAGAGGCATATATCCCCCCGTGCTGTAACAAATGCAGTCCGTGCAGCTTTCTCCTTCGACTGTAAGAAAACAGAGGTGTTTTTAAAAGCAATGAGCAATAAAGAGGAACTGACTGAAGGCACTGTAAAAACAGGGAAAGAACTGATTACTATTCCTGCAGGTCGAACAAAAACTGTCAAGTGTAATGTGAGAACAAGGTCACTTCTAGAACAACAAGATGTCCTGTTTGAGCCAAATTCTCATGTGCACTTACCTGAGGGCTTAGAGATTCAAGAGAGTGTGGTGCGACTGCAACGAGGAACACGGTCAAGTGTCACTTGCCCATCACAAACTGCACAGCTCATGACATCATCTTGTCTCCACGTACTATACTAGGACAAACACAAGCAGTGAAAATAATATATCCTGCAAACACAAAGGCAGCGGAGATGATGCATTTGGAAGTAATGAAACAAACTATGAAAACAGACAATCGAACAACAAAGCAGAAGTCACCAACAAAATGAAAGTGCATGGGACCCCCCAGTTCCACTGGATCATCTCGACCCATCCCAACAGCCAGAGTAAGGCAAGTGCTAAGAGAAATGTGCAATGTCTTTGCCCGGGATGACACAGATGTTGGAACTATACCATCGCTGCAGCTCAAGATTCGCCTAAGTGACCCCACACCAGTACGTCAGACATATATTTCTGTGCCAAAGCCGCTCCATAAAGAGGTCAAAGAGTACCTGGAAGATCTCTTGAATAGAGGCTGGATCACCAAGTCCAAATCGCCTTACTCCAGTCCTATTGTATGCGTGAGGAAAAAGGATGGCAGTCTTCGCCTTTGCTGTGATTACAGGGAGTTGAACAGAAAATCTATCCCAGACCGCCATCCCATACCCCGCATTCAAGATATGCTCAACACCTTGACAGGAAGTTCCTGGTTTTCAGTGCTGGATCAAGGAAAGGCCTATCACCAGGGCTTTCTGGAGGAATCAAGTCGTCCATTCACAGCATTTATCACTCCATGGGGATTATATGAGTGGGTGAGAATCCCTTTTGGGCTATCATCTGCCCCAGCTGAGTTCCAGAGGTCCATGGAGGAGTGTCTGGTTGGCTTACGAGACGAGATCTGCTTGCCTTATCTGGACGACAACCTGGTCCATTCAAAAACCTTCAATGATCACCTTAACGACTTGAAAAGTGTCTTGCAGCGCTATGAGACTCATGGAGTGAAGCTTACACCCAGAAAATGTGAGCTGTTCAAGAACCAAGTGCGATTTCTGGGCAGGCTGGTCACCAAGGATGGATACACAATGGATCCTGCGGACATTGCTCCTGTCCAGGCGCTTAAGGAGAAGAACCCGACCACAGTTGGAGAGGTGAGGAAGTTGTTGGGATTTGTCTCCTATTACAGAAGTTACATCCCTAACTTCTCACGCATTGCCACCCTCTTTACGATCTCCTAGCGAAAGGCAGTCTTTCGAGTGCTAAACCCGCACAAAAGAAGACAAATAAAAAGAAAGTGTCAAAAAGTGGTCAGCTCCCCGCTTCTCATCCTGTGGTGTGGACAACGGAACACGAACAAGCACTCCACAAGCTCATAGATTTCCTGTCACAGCCACCAGTCCTGGGTTATCCAGACTTCGAACAGCCATTCCTCTTACACTGTGATGCATCCCAGGAGGGCCTAGGCGCGGTACTTTACCAGAGGCAGCAGGGGAAGTTACGTGTGATTGCTTATGGGTCCAGAACTCTGACTGCCCCAGAGAAGAACTACCACCTCCACTCGGGAAAGTTGGAGTTTCTGGCCCTCAAATGGGCCATATGTGAGCGCTTCAGGGACTATTTGTACTACTCACCACCATTCCTAGTGTACACAGATAACAACCCACTCACATATGTGCTCACAACAGCCAAGCTGAATGCGACCACTCACCGCTGGGTTGCCGAACTTGCAGACTTCCAGTTCACGATCAAATATCGGCCCGGCAGAGCTAATCGTGACGCAGACGGACTATCACGCATGCCTCTGGACATGGAGAGATACATGGAGAGCTGCACACAAGCAGTGGCGCAAGATGTGATGCACAGTGTGACGCAAGCTCTGGCTGTTAAAGCTAAAAGTACCGAACCCTGGCTGTGCCCTTTTACAATCTCTTCTGCAATAGTGGATCATGAGGAAGAACAGGTGACAAGATCAATTCAAAGACTGTCCCCAACCGCTCTCAGAGAGGCACAATGTGAAGATCCTGTAATTGGTCAGGCGCTGAAATATGTCTCCTCAGATCACTGGCCGAAACATGGAAAGACCACTCAAAACAAAGACGTAGCTGCTCTGGCACGAGAAAAACAAAAGCTTCACATCAATGAAGACGGGCTGCTGTGCCGGAAAACAGCTAATCGAATGCAGCTTGTTCTCCCTAAGAAATACCACAGACTCGTTTACAAAGAGCTGCATGAGGAGATGGGACACCTCGGGGTGGAGAGAGTTTTAGCCCTCATTCGAGACCGCTTCTACTGGCCCCATATGCAGCGCGATGTGGAGCACCACATAACACGAGTATGCAGTTGCCTGAAGAACAAGCGCCCGAACAAGCAGACTAGAGCCCCTCTCACCAACATCACAACAACGTACCCATTCGAGCTGGTGTCCATTGATTTCCTGCATCTGGAAAAGTGTAAAGGAGGATACGAGTATATTCTGGTCATTATGGACCATTTCACTCGATTCGCTCAAGCATACGCCTGCAGGGACAAATCAGCAAAAACAGCCGCTGAGAAGCTCTATGGAGACTTCATGTTAAAGTTTGGCTTCCCCACCACAGTCCATCATGATCAAGGAGAGAGTTTCAGAACAAACTGTTTGCCAAGCTTGAGGAGTACAGCGGAGTGAAAGGATCCAGGACTACACCATATCACCCTCAAGGGAACGGCCAGGTTGAGAGGTTTAACAGGACGCTCCTGAGCATGCTAAGGTGCCTTCCCGAGAGAGCAAAAGAAGACTGGAAAGCCTCGCTTGCAAAAGTGGTGCATGCTTATAACTGCACCCGCAGTGAAGCCACAGGTTATGCACCGTACTTCCTCCTCTTTGGCCGCAACCCCAGACTCCCCATTGATTTGATGTTTGGACTCACTGCAAAAGATCAGAGTGCATCTCACAAAGATTATGCAGAGAAGTGGAGACAACGTATGGATGATGCTTACAGACTCGCTTCTGAAACAGCAAATAAAGAGAACAAACGTGGAAAAGTGCTGTACGACAAGAAAACATACGGTCCTGATCTGCATCCGGGATCTAGAGTGCTGGTGAGGAACTTGAATGAAAAAGGTGGTCCAGGAAAGTTGAGAGCGTTCTGGGAAGATCAAGTATATGTGGTGACACAAAGAAAACATGAAGACAGTCCTGTATATGAGATACAGCCAGAAAGTGGAAAGGGACGAACAAGAGTCATGCACAGAAACCTCCTGCTTCCCTGTGACTTCTTGCTGGAGAAAAGGTTGATCTGCCTGTACAAAAGAAAAAAAGAGACAAAACAAGACACAAACAACACCACAAGACCACAGTTCAGATGATGAGGATGACTTGAGAGACATAACAGGATTACACATGGAGTACAGGATTCCTGAGGTACACTATGAGCTGGTAGAAGAGGTTGCTATTGACAATGAAGAGGCAGAGAGACACTCAAGTGCTGGTGAGGAAGACGAGCCACAAGGGAACCAAAATGAGGTGGACACTGAAAGCCAAGATGGAGATAATGACAGACAAGGCAATGTAGAAGATCATCAGTCTCCTGAGTCTGCAGGCAGTGACCAAGAAGACCCCGGTCCATCTTCTGGGCAGCAGAAAAAGTATCCTTTCAGATTGAGAAAACCAAAGCTAATGTTTACTTATCACAGATTAGGACAGCCTACTATGTCATATAAGTAAATCTATAGTTGAAATGTTAAGCAAACACTCAGGTTCATAAGTTGAAAGTTCCAGTTTTACATTTATATTTACATATGCATAACATTTAAATATTTCAGTTACACTCAAGCCCGTCGACAGGGGGGACAAACGGGTTTTTTGTCCCGGGCCTCAGGACTAGGAGGGCCCATCAACGTCTCCTCCTTTTTATTGTTTTATTTTTCAAGATTTTTTTTAAATTATTATTATTTATTATTTATTTTTTACTTATTTTATACTTAAAATTTACTCAAAACCCGAAAAATAATATGTTGCAACTGTAAAATCGAGCATTTTTTCTTAACTGTCCCCCTCCTGTTTTCAAAATGGTTTGATCCTACTAGCACGCATCGTACGCTCAAGGCCGTGGGAAGTGGAGGTGCGCTGGGTGCTGCTGACGCACCCTCTGTTACAGACCATGTGAAATTATTTCTAAACTGGCGCTCTCTCTCTCTCTCTCTCTCTCTCTCTCTCCCTGTCTGTCTCTCTCACACACGCTCTCGCTCTGTCTAATAAGCTGTTGTTCATGAGCCATGTCCGAAGACACAGGGAGTGCATTAAACAATAGCATAATTATTGGCCATAGGTAATGACAGACACCACTGATAAAAACGAGTGTGCAGGTTAGGAATTAACCATCTGTGCATGAATTAACCAGTCGCATTGTTACAGCAAATAGCGCGGAATAAAACAGTTTGGGATCCATAAAGATGTTCTACACAGCCTAAGCTTTTAGCCAATTTTTATTTTATCAAAATCCGTTGTGTATTTGCAAAGTTATGAGCAAAACAGCTGACCAAACTATACGTTTGTAAATTCCATAGCGAAAACTACGGCGGCGAAACGCGCACCGCGGACCCAAAAAGATTCTGAATTCCATAAAAACAACACAACACGCAAAGGTCCTTGAAGAGTCTGGACTAAGGTTTTAGTCTGACCATAGACTGTATAATCAGACCTGTTGTTTGAGGCGTCTGTTTGCATCCGTTCACAGCCAGAGGCAGCGCTAAAGACAGTAGAGGCAGGGCTGGAGGCAGCAGTCTCACAACCTGCAGTTTGACATGTCACTCTGAGCAAAGAGGACTGACTTCAGAATCAGAAGAGGTTTCATTGCCATTGCAAGTGAACCAAACTAAATTCACAAACTAAGAACTATATACATAACACTGATGATACTAATAAAGAACAAATATATATATCAACTATGAAAAAACATTAGAAATATAAATCAAATTAATTATAATTATGAATTATAAGGTCATGCAAAAAATAGGCATACAATGTAAATAGCCAATTATGTTAATAATAACTATTGATATCTATAAATATAATAATATTAGAATAATATATATATATAATATATATATTATATATATATATATATATATATATATATATATTATATATATATATATATATATATATATATATATATATATATATATACAGTATACATCTAAAAAATTAATAATAAGCAGAATCTCGGCGCGCGCGCGCGTGTGTGTGTTTGGCGGCGGGGAGGGGGGCCCATGTGAGGTCTTCTTGTCCCGGGCCCCAGCATGTCTGTCACTGGCCTGGTTACACTTATAAACAATATTTTGGTTATGGGCTCTGTGCACGGAACTTCAGTTGGCTGTGATTGTTCAAAAATGCTAACTTCGGTATGGACGACCACTTCCTGTTAGCGTTAGCATTTAGACACAATTATGTCTCTTTTTAAACACACAAGTGTCCTCTAGTGAAATATTCCTCTGATATGTAAAGTCTTTAACATGTTTTCAGTAACATTCACCACAACTGTCTGATCTAAAGAATATTTTTTCGTTTTAAACAAATGTAGTGAAAACCTCATAGAAAAAACAAATAAATCCTCTTTAGATCAGACAGTTGTGGTGGTTGTTACAGAAAACATGTTAAAGACTTTACATATCAGAGGAATACTTCACCAGAGGACATTTGTGTGTTTAAAAAGAGACATAATTGTGTCTAAATGCTAATGCTAACAGGAAGTGGTCGTACATACAGAAGTTAGCATTTTTGAACGTACGCAGCCAACTGAAATTATGTGCACACAGCCCATTGGTATAGCTTGACATGTTATTATAATAGGAAGTTACTGCTATGTTAAGAAACCTTACTCAGAGAAAGTGCAGATACCCCGGCATGTGAGGGAGGAAGCAGTGGACAGTTATAGTGCACGATAACGTCTGCTGCGCACATATGACACCAACAGGAGATACATGTCATATGGTCTTCTTTGAAGAAGTTATGCACTTTATAGACATTGTGATCCTCTGACTCCTACTTAGCTTTAACTTTGGACTGTGTAACACACAAGGAACAAAAGACTGATAACGTCAGAATGTCGAGACGCCATTTATTTTGGAGGGGAGAGTGTAGGAGTACGAAACAGGGCACCCCCCGAAAATTATTTTATTTCATGTGCTGTTTAATTTAATTATTATATTTTTTGTTTAAATACATAAATACTGTAAGCAATCCAATTAGAAAAGTATAGTGCAGTTCCTACTCCTGACCACAAGAGGGAACTTCTCCGCCTTTGTAGCGAGCGTATTTGCAGCAACAGAAGTAGTTCTGCTAAAGTAAAGCAGTCAAACATGGCAGACACGCACATTGAAGATATTTCTGTCTGTTCACAGGTAAAGTGGGACTGTAGGTGTTCATGTGGGAATGTATAATGAAGTAATAAGTTTAGTGAGACAATGTGAGCCGTTTTACTGTGATTTTGAAGCTAAGTTGTTGATATCTAAGTACCCTTCTTGCTATGCTAATACGGGTAAGCTAGCGGAGGTGAAATGACCAGTAGAGGGCACTATTACTAAGTCTAAAATGTCAATACATAAAGAAAACTACAGATTTATGTCACTTTTTGTTTATGTACATTTTATTATTTTGTCTTTATTTTATATTATTTGTATACCATTGTTCTATGAAGCAACAGAAGTAGTTCTGCTAAAGTAAAGCAGTCAAAACATGGCAGACACGCACATTGAAGATATTTCTATCTGTTCACAGAAAATAAACCCACTTAAAGCCACACTTTGACTCATCATTGAAGTGTGCAACAAATACCACCAAAGAGTATCTGTAGCTAAACACAAAGGATTAGTGTACAGTTCATTTATTCAATTACTTCCTATCACTGATGTGTCCAAGTAATTTCCCCGAATCTTGGTCTTGGATCTTGTTTGTGCATGGTCCTTGCTAATGAATAGCTGATTGTCTATTGATTATTTAACACAGCATGCCCTAAATATTTGTAATGGTCTCCTCACTAACCTGCATACCAGCCCTTGGAGTTACTTGCATCCATGTTTCCCACCCAGGCCTCGTTCCAGGAGTGGGCAAAGTCGACCAGCAGAATAAGCTGGATCAGAATAAAACAGAACGCTCCTCCAGAGCCAATTATAAACCAAACTGCAACACAGTTAAATTTTGAGATTCACAAGTACAAGTACATGGCGTAACAGTAAAAAACATGTACTGTCTAAATGTATCTAAAACTAGGTTATCTGACACCATAAACTATTAATAAATCAAATAAAGAATTATACTGTATGTTGTATGTATCAGAAAACAGAAAGTGACACGTAGGCTATAAACATTTTCTTAGCGAGAGACTCCCAAACCCACTTTTACATACAGTAGCAATATTCATAATTGTAAAAACAAAAAACAAACACAAACACATTTAACCTTTGTGTTGTCTTCGTAAGGGCTACGCACCTTTGTTCCTCCCCGGGTCATTTTGACCCGAACTTTGTGGGTCTGCTACAGTGGTATAAAATAATGTTGAGCAACTTTTTTTGTACTCATCTTTTAATTTAGCTTCTTTCTGATAAGTTACCATAAATTTTACACAAATATTTCATTTTTGTGGAAAATTGTGGTAATTTATTCAAAAAAAGTCATTTTAGGCACCCTAAAAATTGACATTTTCTGGAATATCTCTTAAAAAATATTGACTATAAGGAAACAACAATTTGAGGGTAGAGCAGCAGTAGTTGTCTACGTTTGACAAAAACTTTGTTTTTCTATCTTTTATACTTTTTTTGTGGTGAGAGAAAGTCACACCCATGGTCCTCCCGGGTCAAAATGACCCGAGGATTGCAATATAAACTTATTACACATAAAATGTTTATCAAACACAATTTAAATATGATAATTGGTACTTTTCTGTGTTTGTCTGATTAATTTTACTTTTTTCCAATAAAAATATTCAAGTTTTAACTTTTCTTTATGATTTTTAGAGGTAAAAGGCTTAAATTTAACCAATAGAAATGTTCTGTTTACATGAATTTACCAATCAATTTTAACTTATTAAGTCACTCGGTTTTTATTTACTTATGACAACTAAATCAAAATCACAATTAAATACTCATCTGTAAATAAGTATAACATTATAATAAATTAATTTTTGTTATGTTGTTCACAGCAGCCAATACAGTTCTCCAAACAGGCGAAAAAGGGCATTTTGTCACTTTGGCTATTTTGAGCTTTATGATCAAATATGTTGGGATGTGTGACTTTAGAAACAAAAATATGGCTCAGTTTTATGTGTAGAGATCAGAGCAAAGTGACCTAGAGGTGATAAAAACATTTCCTCCTCATCAAAGGACAAAATATAGTCCAAATGTGTGTTTATGTGACTGTGTTTATGGTCAGTGAGGAATCAGCAGCTTTTACAGGGATATTGGAAAACTACAGGTGATGAAATCTTTACTTTAAAAGTACAGGCACATTTTATATTTGGTTATTTGGGTAATATTGGGAGTAACAAAATATAAAAAAGTGTTTCTTTCAAAGTCCAAGCTGTTTTTTTCATTTTTTATGTGATTATGTGGCTGAAAGTGTTTTCTAAAAAAAACAGTTCTATGGTCAGAGAAAACTCTTCTTTCTAGGCCCAGGGTCAGTCTGCAAAATATGTCTAGAACTTTTTTCAGTGTGTCCCAGGACAGAGACGGTGTGTGTGGTCAATTTGAGTCCAGTTTGTCCCAGGACCCTCCTCACAGAGGGACATGAGCACCTCTAGAGAGTCAAGAGGAGGCTCTGTGGGAGATACTATGTATAATCCCATTCATTTACATGGACAGTCATGGTCACATAGATATCTGCCTGTACATCTCTGCAAAGTGTGTGTAGAGCATTTTCACAGTGTCCCCAGGACATGGACAGTGTGTGTGCTCAGTCTGAGTCAGGTTTGTCCCAGGACCCTCCTCACAGGGGGACACCAGCACCCCCTCAGAGTCAGCGTTATCAGGTGCACTTACATAGACATTTACATCTAAATTTTCCTTTTTTATGCACATGTGTGCTCATGTGTGCACATGAGCGTGCACGTTTGGACATGAGAATGTCTGCACATGTAAAAGCTTTAATTGTACATTTACATTTTTTTGCCAAAGGTCATTTTGGCCCTTTAATTTAGCTTTTACCATGTTTCGGGTCAAAATGACCCGGGAAGACAACAAATGCTATATTTTTTCATAGGCGGAGCAATGTTTAACATAATTTTTCAAAATTTGCACTGATTGTACAGAATGACATCAGGGACCATCCATGAAAGTCTCATGTTGATAGGATAAGAGAATTTAGTTTTATCGACGAACAAAAATCGAAAACGGGTCAAAAACGACCCGAAGACAACACAAAGGTTAAGTGAATGTTGGCTTTTCTAGAAACACTTCTATTGTTATGTCTATTTTTTTATTTATTTATTTTAATGGAGCCAGCAAATGTCTTGTTTTGACACTAAATGCCTGTAGCTGGCCCTGTTCATAAGTTAAGCAGATTACTTTGATTGTGAATGTTTTGTTTCATACTATGTAATAAAAGTAAATTCTTACTGTATGTAAAGGGCTCGTCTGGGATGTAGAAGGCACCAGCTGTTACTGCTACTAAAGTAGCGACCTTAAAGAACCAAAATCTAACAGAGAAAGAAACTTATAACATCAATTAAATAAATAATTACAGTTACATAATTTGAAATGCTGTAGTTTCAGACAACAGTGTGTGACAACAAAAAGATTAAAAAAATACAAAATGTAGACAACAATTGTGACCTGTTTCTCAATTTGCATAAACTGAAAATGTGAAAATGGTGTCTCTTGTCATCTGTAGTATGCAATTGTTTGGGTGTATGCCTAAAATTTTTATATTTTGTGTGAGGAGTGCACACAACTTACCCATTGTGTATTGCAGCACGAGGGTCTCTGCTGTTTTTGATGTTAATCATGAAAACAGTCATGCCCAGGAACCACATGCTCATGCCAAAGCACACGCGGTACACAGCTTTGTAGCCAACAAACATTTTACAGTTAATATTAGCCTGTAGATCTGGCAGTGAGGAGCCTGCTCCGTCAGCACAGAAGCCTGGGATCTACATAAAACACACATTATGTCTTCAGTTATTATTAATAGGCTGTGTGCACGGAATTTCAGTTGGCTTGCGATTGTTCAAAAATGCTAACTTCTGTACATACAACCATTTCCTGTTAGCGTTAGCATTTAGACACAATTATGTCTCTTTTTAAACACACAAGTGTCTCTGATGAAATATTCCTCTAAAATGTAAAGTCTTTAACATGTTTTCTGTAACATTCACCACAACTGTCTGATCTAAAGAGGATTTATTAGTTTTAAACTGATGGAGTGAAAACCTCATTGAAGAGTATTGAACAGGAAGTCGTTGTATGTACAGGATGTAGTATTTTAAACCAAAACAAGACAACTGCACTCAGCCAATTTCAGTCTAAAATAGTTTTAATAATAAAACAGGTAGAATGTTTGTGTGTAATGCTGACTGATACCTTTGCAAGTGACAGAGCAGTTGTGTTAGTCCAATAATACTGTAAAAAGATTATTAGCGTGCCAAAATACAAATTGTGAATGGGTCCTGGAATCCTGCCTGTGTGCTTCAGGTCATTGTCATGTTGGAAGATCCAGCCACAATCCTTCAATGCTCTGACTGAGAGAAGGAAGTTTTTGCCCAATATTCCACAATACATAGCCCTGTTCATCTTTTTCTTAATACAGTGCAGCCGTCCTGTCTCCAGTGCAAAAAACACTCCAAAGCATGATGCTTCCTCTTCCACACTTCATTGTAAGTTTGGGATTATTGGAATGATACTTCTTTTTCTTCCAAAACTGGCGAATGGAGTTTAGATAAAAAAGTTCTATTTTGGTCTCATCTGACCACATTCTCTCATTCTCACAGTCCTTCTCTGGATCACCCAAATGGCAAACTTCAGACAGGCTGGACATGGGCTGATTTATGTAGAGGAACCTTCCATGTGACGCCTGATTTGAATTTAAACCATTAATGACATTAATGACAGTAGCCTAGAAAACAGTGGTCCCAGCTCTCTTCAAGTTACTGACCAGCTTCTCCTATGTAGTTCTGGGCTGATTCTGCACCTTCCTCAGTGTCATGAATCTGAGATCCTTCATGAAGCTCCAGTCTGAGGGATATTAGCAGTCATCATTCAATTTTCTAACAAGTGCTCCAAGCTGCTTGGCAATTGCTCAGTGGCCCTTTCCAGCTTTGTGAAGGTCTACAACATGTGGTCAACAATTTGTGAATATCTGCGAGATGTCTGCACTAAGTCTCATTGCTTGGCCATCGTTCTCTTCATCTTACCATCTGATTTCATTAAAGATTCAATAAAAAAAAAAACTGGTGCTTGTAAAGGAAATGTCTAATGTAGAAGAACAAGAGCTAAAAACAAATGTTTTTGTAGTGACAGGCATTATTACTTTTATATTTGGTTGTTTTATGTAGCAGACTTTAAGTTTACATGTTTTTTTTAAAGTTGCACTCCCTGAAAGCAATGTGAGTAACATACCCTTTTCAGTTGCTGATCTACACCTGGCGACAGCATGACACAGGCCACAACAGTCCCAAGAAGAAGGAGAAAGGCATAGATGATTCTGGTGACAGTAGAGTTCCTGCTATGAGGACAGCAACTGCACATCAGACAAGTGGCACTGCTGCACAGGCACGGCACCTGGAGACACAACAACAGCATTACACCACCTTCTTAAGTCCTATGCCCATAAGATTAAGGTATCTATTGGATGGAGAATATTTACTAATGTACATGTTTTGGTTGGTGGGGGAAACAGGTGTGCCCGGACAAGAGCATGCAAACTGCTCAGAGAAAAGCCCAAGTAACCCTGGAGTTGAACCTTCAACCTTCTTTCTTTAATGCAAGAGTGCTAGCCATGCTGCGTCGTCACTTTTAAGAGATATTACAAAAATGTAAAATCAAGTTCATTGTTGTTTATGCAGAAAGAGATGCTGTCTGTCTAGGTAGCTGGGGAAGCTTCTTTGATTAAAACAACAAAACGCAGCCAGAGCAAGCTGTTTTGGATCCCGGCCGGAACCGGTATGACAGACATTTGGCTCCTGAAGCTTGAGGCAGTGTTTATCTCGCAGTTTTTTTTTCCACTAATTTGAATGTAACGTGTATGTCGCAAATGTTGAATTAGTAGCATAACTTTTGTCTTCACACAGTAATAAACTCTTGCAGTTAGCGAACAGCAGGGCTGGCTTGTGTTGTTGCTACAGTTTGTGTTAATCAGCATTTGGTTTCTGCATTTGGTTGTGCGCGCATCCCCTGTGTTGATAAACAAATAATCTTTCTGAATTAAAAAAACACCAAAACATTAACTACAATATTTTTTTACAGAAATTGTAACAAAGGTACTGTAAAATGTTCAAATTTTTGTGATGGACTTTATTATAGATTTCAGATTTGCTAGTTTTACTAAAAGTCGGTACCACTTTATAATAACTACACCTTAAAAAACTTAATAAAGCCTTAATAAATCATGATTAAAGAGTTAGTAATTTATGAGTAAATAATCAATTATAGTATATTAAAAGTGTATTAGGGCTTAGTACCTATACTTACTTAATGAGCTAAGGTTAGGATTTAGGGTTGAGGAGAAGGACTTGTGGTAGTTAAGTTGTTATAAAGCCTTAATAAACGTTTTTGTTCACTAATTTCCCATTTGTTCATGATGAGTTAACCCATTATTCATGCTTTATTTAGAGCTTGTTAAGGCTTATCAAGATGTTATTATAAAGTGTTACCTTAAAAGTCAGACTGGAGCATTTCTGTTGGATTGGCATATCATAATCAGTATCATCACAACAATGGTATGAACAAATAATAAATAAATTGAGTGAGAGAGAGAATTACATTTTTGCCTGTATTGCCCAATCTAAACTACATAAAGCTTCAGCAGGTTTGGCAGTGAGTTAGACGTGGGAATAAAAAGACTTATCAGAGAGAAAATGTAAATGTGTAACCTGCCACCAGTGGCACATGACACTGTCTCATGGTGCAGATTATTGCTTTGTTTAAAGGATCAATGTGAAGAATCCATTTTCATAGTCAAGTGTCTCCTGACATTGCTTAGTGCAAACTCAAATCAGATATGTACTGCATCATCATGTGACTGAGAAAACACTTTTGTACTTTTAATATATACTTACGAGTTTCGCACAAACACTGTATACAATAACATAAGAAAAATCATTCTAAAACTACAAAAATTGTTTGAAGTTTGCAGCAAACAGATTGAAAGGCCAGAATCAATCTGTTTTGCTGATGCAGCCACTGACCTCGTCACACTCTGTAGTTGTATAACACACACAATAATACAATAATAGCCACGATGTCAGAAGAAACAAAGATAGCTATTTTAATATTCAATGCGTAGAGACAGTTGAAAAATTGAAGTATTTTGTTTCTCATAATAGCAATTAGCAGTGCTCTGATTGGCTGTGCTTGGGTGGTCTTCAGTTTTTCTTTGCTGTCTGTAAAAACGCGTTCTTAAGGAGACACAGCTATTAATCTACAGTCAAGAATAACATGTCAGCATTGGAAAGTGTGGAACTTTCTTAAAAAATATGTTCATTCATATTAAGTGTAATATCAATAGTACATTCAGAAAAGATAATTTGCAAACTTTTATTTACAGGGATGAGTTGGAGACCCTTTTCTTCGCTGCAAATTTGTGGTGAGCAATTGACTGTGTGCACAAGAGTATTTTTTTTTCAAAAATGTTAACATCTTGCCGGCAGGTTCATTTCCTGTTTAGTTCATTCTTATGAGGTTTTCACTGCCTCAGCCTAAAATGAAAAATTACTAAAGATCAGGCAGTGAGCAGTTGGTGATTTCCTTTGAAAACATGTTAAATTCTTTACAATGAAGAGAATATTTAACCAAAGGACCAAAGTGTGTTTATAAAAAGATGTGTTTGTCTGTCAATGCTAACGCTAATGGTGCGTTCCAGGCAACTGGGAACTGGTATATGTGCCACCTCCCACTTGTAAAAATGCGCTGGAACGCCACTCGAACTGGTTAATCCTACTTGTGAACTGGGACCTGGTCGAGGAAGCCCCACTTCACATACGAGTTCAACAATAACCACAATTAATTTATTTGGGGGGTTTAACTGACGCAAAAACAATGTAAACATTGATTACAGGTTATTTGCCGTTACTTTTGTTTAGCCTAAAGGTTAGCATTAGCCATAATGTTTACATACGAGTTGATTACGTTGGAACGCTCTGAACTGGGATCTGGTATTTTTCAAGTGAGAAATGTCCCAGTTCCCAGTTGCCTGGAACGCAGCATTAAGTCTGACAATTTGAAAGTAAACATCTTCAATGCACAGAGTCTATTTGAGAAGGTCAAGAAGTTTTGAACCTTTTTTGAAACTGCTAAGCTTCTCATCCAGTTTTCTGAAAGCAGTCTTTCTACGACCAGGGTTCAGAAGCTTAATTCATCCTGAAAAGAATACTCAGAGAGAGCATGGAGTCAACCTGGCAAAAATTAACATAAAAGCTTTCTGGGTAATCAACAATCTGGGCCTCTGTAAGACCTTCATTCTGGAATCATTTTTTGATATATTCTCCAATGTATCATTGTAGTCTTTTTCACTTTATCTAATATTGCAGCTATCTCCAAAGCATCATCTGGGTCATCCAGCTGAAACTGTCCTTATCTTGTGAGGGTTTAATAATCTCTGCTCCGTCAATAGTGGTCGCTCTCTCTGCCATGTTTCTGATGCCAAAGGAGTTGGAGTTGTGCGGCTGCTGTTACATTCTGGAGATTGTCTTCCTCATCTGCTCGTCAAAGTTTATGTAGAGAACAAGGTGGAACAGCATGCATTTCACAAGGGGGTATCTTTTAGACATGTGTTTCTTCATTATTAAGAGATTAAGAAATGTGTGTGTCTCCAAGGCACTATCTTCAATAGGTCTCATCAGACCTTTTAAACAAGCACACGGGAAGTCAAAGCAGTCTTGGAAGTTAAAAGAGTAAAAGAACAACTTGGCCATTATAATTATTAATTTATTTGCTGTATAGTTCAAAAGTTCTGTTTTGTGCATTTTTATCTACCGTATGTTATATAGTTTTGCTTGACCTGTTTGACTGCAGATGAGATACCTACAAGTGTCCAGCAGCTTCATTGCACAGTTTGTTGTAGTGCATTGTTTTAACTTAAACGAAGCTAAGACAATTGGCTGAGTGCAGTTGTCTTGTTTTGTTTAAAATACTACATCCTGTACATGCAACAACTTCCTGTTCAATACTCTTCAATGAGGTTTTCACTCCATCAGTTTAAAACTAATAAATACTCTTTAAATCAGACAGTTTAGGTGAATGTTACAGAAAACATGTTAAAGACTTTACATATTAGAGGAATATAACACTTCTTTGTTTAAAAAGAGACATAATTGTGGCTAAATGCTAACGCTAACAGGAAATGGTTGTATGTACAGAAGTTAGCTATTTTGAACAATCGCAAGCCAACTGAAATTCCGTGCACACAGCCCATAGCTGTTGCTTCAAAGTTGGCCAATTCCAGCTTTAACCTGTCCAAATGATTGAAGTAAAGTAAAGGTGTCACAGCAAAGCACCTTCACCTGATGCCATCGGACACAAGGTGATTTTTTATTTTATTTTTTCAATTTGAGACAAAAAAAAAAAACAGCCTAAGCATGAAGAATGTTTGTTCAATTGAAACAGACCACAACTCAAAGTATATCTTTGATGATTTGGTGAAAAATATTAACATTTTGTAAGCATATTTAGGCCCTTTGAGAGTATCTACATGGTATTTACAGATAGCAAGATCAAACTGAAGTGGACCAGTCAAGCACACCCATTTGGTGTTGCTTTCAGTTAAATATAAGAACTGAACATACTTTATTATTCAATTTAGACAGTACACTGAATAGCAAAGTATTCTTCAATCACCATTAGTTGTTAAAAATGTAAAAAAAAATTGAAATTAATTACTTGAAGTCACTTTACAAAAGAAACAGAGACAGACCACATGATATTGCAGGTTTTGATTACAATAATTACAATGCTTCTTGGCAAGACTTTATCTCGTTGTATAATACTAAGACACAAAGGACAGACATAATCCAGTGTGCCTTTATCAAAGTTTCAGGAAAATCTAGTTGTCTCCACCAATCACAGGCAACAGCCACTGAGATCTTAGGTCAGTGACCAAACAGCTCCCACACACCAATGTCCTTGATAAAAAAGTTGTATTTTGTACATATACATTGTAATTATGGATGTCATAATGTCACATTATACTGTTACAACACAAAATATCACAATTTGAATTTGCTCTTACTTACCAAGACTAAACCACAGTAACATCCTTCAATTTATTGTCTAACATCCGTTTTCTTCAAAATTCTGACAGGGGTTTTAAAATTACATTTTCTGAATGAAAAAAACAAACAAACTTAATCTTAATTTAGATGTATTTGTTTTACTATTAGTAATTTTTTATCTTTTTTCGCTTTTAAGATTGTTTCACTACATCTTACATTTATTTTTCCCTGTAGAATGTATAATTTATAGTAAAATACTTGTGCCAAATATCAGCCATATTTTTCCTATAAAACCCAAACTGAAATATTGCCCCTGTCTCTAAAAAATAAAATTAAAAAGTCAAAAATGTTGCTTCTTAAAACGGAACAACTATTATTTTTTTTAATTCTTACAATAATCATTGACAGTCGATTCACCTAAAAATCTGGATTTCTATCTTCTTCAAATTAAATATTGCTTTATGGCTTGTGAATGACCATGAGGACTAAAAGCACCGGAGCAGGACAAGATAAGATAAGAAGAGTTACAATAAGTTAATGCTCCTTCAGACAGGCCAGATTAGCCTGTCTGAAGCCTGAGCACAGCACATGAGCATGCTGCCGAACAATGAGACTGTATTCTGGTACAATATTAGTTAGCTTCCAGAGGTAGTGGTAGTGGAAGATAAGTGAAATGAAAGTAAAAAGACTCAAGTCAAATGGTACACAGTTTAAGCTTGTTGTAAACCATATTAGCCTTGGAATGAATCGAAAATAGGTTTGGCAATCTTTATGTTAGCATCTTATAAAAAGGGTTATGACTTGTATTTCCCATCATTGAAAAAAAAATCCAACTGATCTGGCCTATATGCTAATGTGAGTCTGGGTGATTTATATTTAACAACAGACCTCCGACATCCACTCTTAACATCACAAATCTGTGATATTCAGAACAGTGTTTTCTGAGGCTCAGATGGGAAAGAATAGAATCTCACAGACAGCTGTAAGTGATGAAGCAATGTTAGAACAGGTTTAAAAACTCAATAAAGTCCATTCCTAATTCATTTAAAATTATTATGTCCCCTTTAACTTCTTTATGTCTATGATAAATCAATTTGACCACAATCAATGTTTATAATAAAAGCCTGCAGCAATCACTGAATATGATTTGGAGGTCCAGCACATGGGAAACACAGGAGTTACCGCCACACTGTATTCTCCAGTCCGCTTAGTGTTACAATAACAAGCACTAATCCAATTAATCACGTGGAAGCAGACCGAGTAGCCTGTGTTATGTTTTTGCTTCACCGTAAGGACTCATGCTGATTACAGGGTTTTATAATTTACACTATTTCAAAGTAACACGCGTAAGATAAATGTATGGATGTCGCGGTTTGTGGATTTAAACTGTAATTTTCTACAACAAAAGAGCTGTCGACACTCACAAGTCATTATTTCTAAAACTATCCCACGCAGAGGTAATAACTCTAAATGACTTACCCAGGCTGCGAAGGAGAAAGCCCCCAGAACAGCTCCCATGACCGGAGATCATAGATCACACACACCTCGCGCGGCACGGACAGTCCCCTCTCTGCGCCGCTCAACCACGCGCCCCTGGTTGTACGCGCCACAGTCAACGCGCTTTTTACGCACGTGACGTCACCCCGCGTTAATCCTGCTGTGACCCAAAGGCCAAAGTAGGCTTGTATTTATAGCTATTAACCCATGCAATAATGTTTAACTATCATCTCTAAAGTATTAATGAGATGAAATAGGCTGTATAAAAAATAAATAAAAGAAAGTAAAGTAAAGAAAAAGTAAATAATTAATAGGCTACTATAGGTTGCTTATTATTCATCCAAATACGTTTTTCTTGAGAAAAAAATAACCTCCACTTTTACCCGAGCAAAGTTTTTTAGAGACTAAATGAGCATTTTATTTTGGCTACTCTCTGCTGAATGTCACAAGCGCCAACTGTAATGATCGCTGTTACCACGTGGGGACAGCATCGCGCTCTTCCGGCTGCATAAACCCTGCCCAGGAAAGTTGTTCAGAAAGTTTCACTCTTGCAGACAACAAAACACACGCCAATTATTTTACAGTTAAAATGTCTGACAGCGTGCACTGTTTTCGAGTAAAGTTAAATGAGCGGCTCGCAGCGATGGCGCGGGACATATCCGAGCTTTTTGATGGAATGGTTGCGCTTCATGAGCGTGAAATCCGAGTTTTAAAACAGAGGAACATGAGGCAGCAGCACATTCTGGAGTCAGTGTTGAAGCCACGCGTTGTTTATGCAGAACAGGTCTGCTGCTTCTCTTTCCTCTCACAGTTTGCCTTTGTTTAAACTTTTAGGGAAAGCACGGGTGTATGAAGAATAGTTAAAATATATGTGTGTGTTGAAATGTGAATTCAGAATTTAAATGGATAATTTTATAGTTAAAAGATGCCACATGATAATTTAAACTTTTAACTTTTAAATTTTAACAATCTGAATCCTTGTGTAATCTCAAATACCGACAAGTGGGCGAGGATAGGTGAAAAAGGGATATTCTGAGTCTGAGACAAAAAACATTAAAGTGGATTTTAAATAGCTTAGTAGGTCCGTTTTTGTAGGCCTAGATTGTTTCATTGCTGTGTAGAAAGTGATCATGTTGTCTTTAAAGGAGACCTATTGTGTTTTTTCCAACTATTTAGTAAGAAAGTAGAACATATGCAGAAAAGTAATTTACCTTTTGTTTGTTGTAAAACACAAAATTGATCTAAATCAGCTTGAAAAAAGAAACAGCTCTACTGATAAGTCTCATTTTAAAATGTAATTATAAAAAGCAACAGACTTAAAATAACTATTATTGTTGAAAAGTGGCTATGGGACAGTTTTGAGCCAAATAAGCCTCACTTATAAGAGTATTAATCTTTTGAATTATAACAAGTAAATACAGAAGTGGGAGGGGATGAGAACAGAGATTTTTGAGCACTTGAGCTCCAGTTGAAGAACAATACAAGATTACTCAAACATGCATGAATCAATTCAAATATAACTTTGAGTAAACTAATGGTGAAGGGAGGCCGTTATAACAACGTTAAAATCTTTGAATAATATATTTTACATTATAGGACCTCTTTAAGTCGACATCCACAATAACAACACATTGCATGTGAACTATATTCATTTTTGCTTCCCTCAGTGTGTATACCTTGAAGTGACACTCGACCAAAGCTATTCAACTCAATTTTCCTGAAAGAGTTTTTTGGTGCGCCCATGTCCCAAGGCGAGGTGCATGACACATGACTTTTAGCACAGTTTCAATATTGATAAAATAACTAGTGTTTGAATTGACTTTTGTGGAAAAATGCAAACCCCTTTGCTAATATGCTTTACTAAATTGTACTTTCACCTAATTTCTAATGTTTGGAAGAGGCGTTGCTAAAT
>JBBPFD010000410.1:0-23026 GCA_038363315.1 Mugilogobius chulae
TTTCTAAAAATGAAAATCGAAATTGAAAAACACAGGCACGAGTTCGAACCAGCGCATTGTTGTACAAGAGGTGGCACAACGCGCCACTCGCTCAACAAGCTGAGCCAAATGACGACTGATATCATTACACGGCAGGTGATCTCTTTCCAACTCTCCGCAGCAGCGATGAGGGAGGAGTTTAGATAAACCATCTGGGCGGCTCGTCTGCCGCGTCAATACACTGTGACATACTGCACTGACAGCGTTTGCCCAGCGTGGCAGTACAGCCGTGGTTTTTACACACATAACTCCAAAATGAACGAGTTTGCACAAAAATGTCCAAAAAAGGCCTGGAAACAGTAGATAATTCAATTTTGACCCCATATACACAGTCTGACAGTTTCTCTCTTTAAATTCCAAAACATGCACCCAGATCTTAAAATGTGTACTCAAATTCAAAATTAAAAGCCCAATTTTGAAAATATTTATCCAACTTCCAAACACGCATGCACTAAATTTGAAAACAGGTACTGGAATTCCAAAACAAAAAACAAATTTATAAACACTTATCCAAATTCCAAAATACACACCCACACATAAAAACATGTAGCCTAATTTCAAAACAAATGCCCAAATTTGAAAACCAAAATTCACGCACCCAAATTGAAAATGTGTGCTCGAATTCAAAAAACAAATGCCTAATTTTGAAAACGTTTATCCAACTTCCAAAACATGCAGCCAACTTTGAAAACATGCAGCCAAATTCCAAAATACGCACCTAAATTTGAAAACAGGTACTGGAATTCCAAAACCCACACGTAAAAACATGTACCAGAATTTCAAAACATGCACCCAAATGTCAAAAAAAAAAAAAAAAAAACAATTTGAAAAAACAGGAATAAAATCTACAAACACATACATCAATATTCCAAAACATTCAATCAAATTCCAAAGCGTGTACCTACAAACTCCAAACCGTATACCCAGGTCTCAAAACATACATTTAAAACCATTAAAAAGCATAAATACATCTTTTATTTATATACATTTTACATACAACTTTACTCCAAAAATTTATGGCAACTGATTACGTAGAAAATGTTGAGTTTTTTAGGAATGGACAGATTTAGAGTGAGGTAATTACTTTCTGGGGTCATTGCAGTCCACCATGTCTCTATAGATAGTCATTTTATCCACTTTTTTTTTTTTTTTTTTTGGAGAGATGGTGTGGAAGAGCGATTGCTGTGGAAGCGGCTGGGACAGTGATGGAGGAGGACCAGGCTGGAGCAGGGACTGTATGGATTTGATAGATTGAGGACTGCAAGGGCAAAAACAGCAGACGAGGTGAAATATAGCACAGAACTGACTAGACTCGACTAGAATCTGCAAAATGTTTATAGGCCATTTTTGTTTTTTTTTTTGGTCAGTTTGCTCTCTCAGTATATAGGTTTTCATGTAGAAACACAGTCGATCAATATGTTCCTAAAAATGTTCATGTAATTTCATATGAACATTTTACCTTAACTAATGGCCAATTTCTCATATGCATTTTTTTTACAATGTATGATATATCAATTATGTCTATTTTTAGTCTTTTTCTAGGCTAAAACGTACAACAATGTATTGCATTCAATGTAATAATGATAATCAGTCTATTTTTAGTCTGTTTTTATTCATTAAAATAGTTTCAGTGCATAAATAGTTTCTGTTTTATTGAGACCCCAGGTCCTCCCATGAATGCGACAGTAGAGTTTGTGCCTGGGTTGTGATTCTGGTTCACACGATATGGTAAATGTGACGACGGAAATCAATTGAACTCAATGGCAGAAGTTGCCATTTTATGGATATGTTTTTTTAAACATTAAGTGACGTGAGAGATTATATTTCTCAAACTACTATATTCTTAGGCTGGAAAATGCTCTCCATCACTTCACAGACGAAGTGGTGCTACAACTTTTATTTCGTGTTATTTATGTAATTGTCTGCTTTTCTCACTAGTAACATGTAAAGAGGGCGTTTGATGGTCATTAGAGTCTTAAAAGCACAAGATCAGAAATCTGTTGTTGAAGTTAGGAGTTTTATACACACATTTTATACACACACAAAAAAAAAAACTAACTAAAAGGTTTGTAAACTCAACAGTAAGTTGTATTGAGGCTTTGCTAAATGTGGTTTCTAGGTTTGTACCAGCGACACTCTCTGGATCTTTCATACATAAAACATGCCGGACTAGCTAGTGTTCAATAGCATCAGAGTCAAACTGGTCATCTACTATTTATATGACTATAGTCACTACATGTCCTGTCTGGATGCAATTCAGATGCATCATCTTGTAACATTGAGCAGACCATTTTGCCTGAGTTGATTTAGGTGAAACATGGCTGTGTACAGCAGGTCAGACTTCTCTTTACACCTGAACAAGCACAGTGACTTGAGATGTCTTCGCAAAGTTGACAAGCCTATTGATATACCATTTATTGACCTCGAAGATAATAAAATCTCCGAATGTCTTAAGCCTAAAAGAAAATGAATGCTGATTAAATGTATAAGTCAGTTTTCGCTGAAGCAAGTTGGAAACTTGTCTGTTTTTTGACAAAACTTTCCCTATTAAAACAGAAGCTTTACTCGTAAAACAGAAACTAATTAACTTCAAATGAATGCAATAAGCTTCTGTAAAAATGCACATCAATTTATTCATTCTGTTGTTTTGGATACAAACTGCTTCTCATCATATTACACTTTATGTCTCCTTCTCATTAAACGAGCGATTCATTAGTGTGGATGTAACTGTTGCCTTGCTGGTCTTTGTTTAGAACTGCCCTCTGCAAGCATCAGCTGATCAGATTACACTAAATGAGATGTAATGATGAGGATAAGTGGGCTGCCACCTACGTTGTGGTAAAGACTAGAATTATCAAGAGTGGGGGGTTAATGGAACCAGTAGGTTGAACCCATGAATTTTAGTTATGATAACAGAATGGGATTTTCAATACCAATTCAGATCTGAAGGCTGTTAAATAACAAAACAAAAAAAACAAAAAAATAAATAATAAATAGCAGCTCTATAGGCTATGGGCTCTATAGTAAATAACAAACCGAGCACTTGATGAATCAATGTAACTCACACAGTAAGCTGTTGACCAATACCAAGTGTTCCCTAACCTGCATGTTATTGGTTGGTGGGGAAACTGGAGTGCCTGGAGGAAACCACCCAGACACGGAGCAAACTCCACAGAAAGGTCCAAGCCGTGTGGGAGTCGAACCTGCGACCTTTATGCTGTGAGGCCAGAGCGCCATCCGCTCTGCCACCGTTCTACATAAGCCATGCTTTTATACTGTGCAATATAAATCATTAATTCATTCATTTTCTACCGCTTAATCCCGTTAGGGGTCGCGGGTGACTGGAGCCTATCCCAGTGACTTTGGCGTTAGGTGGGGAACACCCTGGACAGTGGCCAACTTGCCGCAGGATTAGACAGACAACCATTCACTCTCTCATTCACTCACTAAGGGAAATTTACAGTGATGCCAATTAATCTAAACATGCATTTTTTGGAGGTGGGAGGAAACCGGAGAAAACCCACGTGACACGGGAAGAACATGCAAACTCCACCCAGAGAGATCGTGAGATGTTGATATGGTCCGACCCGGGAGTCGAACCCATGACCTCCTTATTGGGAAGCCAGAGCTCTAACCACTTGGCTACCGTGCACCCCAACAATATCAAAACAATAAAAAATATTAATGACTGTGGACATTAGTGCCATATTTGTATGTAAGGTAGTCCTGCGTTGATATACTGATAAACTGCTCTGTATATCTGTCACTTCACGTGGTTTCTACAGTTGTGTACCATACATTTTCCTCCTTGTCCTTGTTCTGCGGTGCTGTGCTGTCCGCCGTTGTTTGGACAGGCTTGTGGAGTGAAACTGTTCCGTCTAAACATCAGAGCGGACCAGAGGAATGGCTGACTGACGGGCGCTTGTAGGGGAGCACATGAATGAAGTCTACTTTTGGAAAAAGAGTCGACAACAGCGACCTACTTTCTGCCTTCCGCTCGCAAACTCCGAGAGAGGCAGATTAGGAGAGAGTGACAGAGGAGGAGGAAGAGAGGAAGGAGAAGATTAGAAAGAGAGAGAGAAGAGAGAATTCAACCTAGATTCACAAACAAGACTGACTTAGGGTGTCGCGACCTCAATTTACTGCAAAAACTGTTAGTTAAAGTTAAAATGAGTGAAATGGATCTGGTATTAAATAAATGTAGAGTATATGTTCTACTGCATTCATTTTAATAAGATACTAAATTAATCTGGATCTTTACATTAAGCAACATTACACCACATTATAGTATAATTAATTGATTGTCAAGACGTCAAGTCTAAAACACAACATATCTGCAAGAATCTCAATGCAGAAGTAGCAGAAAGTCACTGAGAGGAAAAGACAGACAGATGTTCTCAAAAGTTAAAACAATGTGTAATTCTTCTGAAATAGGCCACCATGTTTGTTTTAGTTTGTATGTTGCCCACGCTTCCGGTGCGCTGGGATTGGTCTGGCTGTCTGTCACTTCTCCAGATGGATTATTTAGATTTTGTGGAAATTACAAATATTGTGAGAATCCAGAACCAGAGCCCTATACTACGAAGTTAGATTTGGGTTTAGCGAGGCAAGTTCTGGGTTGAATCTGGTCTCACAGTCCTACGAAACTGAATCACGTGTCATGTATGGATACAACAAACTAAACCACAAATGTGCAGACATCACCAAACATTTAATAGATTGACCACTTAGTCTGAATGATGATTGATTGATTCCTGAAGAAGTCTGCAGCTCGGTTGTTCTGATTGGTCAGTTTGTGTTAACCCCGCCCCCTTTTCTGTGAACATGCACGATTTCTTTGAGAAAATCCAGGGTTAACAGATCCAGTTGTGAACTAGTTTTGCATCTTATGCAGAGCAGCTCATGTCTGGTTAGTAAGAGAAACATACCTAGAATAAGTTCAGCGACATTCGTAGGACAGGCCTCAGGTAAGGGCATACGGTGTTATTTTTTTTTATATGAAAAAGTTGTTCTTAAAGCAGTGCTTCTAAAATTTTTTGCCATGCCCCCCTTGGGATGGAAAAAAAAAATCCATGCCCCATCACATGATACCCTGATAAATAAGTCTGCAAAAGTACAAAAAGTGTCTGTCTGTGCACTTTTGACTTAGATAATAATTTTAGCGCTAAATTATATATATTTTTAAAAATGTCTGTTGTGTAGTTCAATAAATAAACTATGAAGGCAATTGCATAATTATAATACCAGTGCTCATCAGTTTGGATTTTTTTAGGATCAAAATGTTATTTCATTTTGATATTTATACAAGCTATGTGTTTTTCTTGCTAATGAAAGAGTCTTGTTTAGTCCTGGGTTAGTCCAGTTTCAGTCCTCATGAAAACCTTATCCAGTTTTTTGGATAGTCCTGGTTGACCCAGTTTTTTGGATAGTCTGGTTAAAACCAGCTGACTGCTCACTAAATACATTGTGGGAAGCAAAACAAAACCGTTTTCAAAGTAAACATAACAAACTCGTGAGTAAAAGTTCGTGCATCACTGCTGATCGAGGCTGATTCTCCACGCACATAGTATTTAATAAGGTGTCAGCGTCACTCTACTGTAGGTTTGAAGACTTTAACGGGCCGTATCTCCGTGATTCCTGAGTCTTTTTGGACAGAGCTCAGACTCATCTCTGTCCCTCTGTCAGTACAGTGTTGTTTCCTTCCTTTGGGAGAGCACAGACACCAGGTACAATTTTTAGAAGATCTTTTGTTGACAGGAGAAAAGGCACACAGACGAATCAACTGCGTCTACGGAGAAGCGTCTACTGAATAGTACCATTTGCTTCCCTTATCCTTTTACATAACCGTTTCATGAGCACATTTTGTAAGATGTAGTTACGTACACATATTATAAACTCATCAGTTCAGAGCCCAAACCCTATAGCCACGTCTACAGAAATGTAAAGTTAAGATAAGTTGGTTTCTTCACATTGAGCATTCGTAATAATAGGATAACAATGGTAGTAAAACAGAATAAGATTTCCACAACTAGAGACAGTTTTGATCAGATTTTAAGCCCGATGTGTATAGCTTTATCAACTTAAAGCTTGTTTTAGTTGCCAATTTTTATTACAATTGATATGCACTTTGATGGTTTGTTAATTAAACATGTATTTTTTGATGAAATAACGCTCTAACTAAAATCATATATAAATCAAACTGAAACTGAACTACAGTGTCTGAACTCTACAACTCAGACACTGTAGTTTTAGCATCGGATGGCTTTAATCATAAGTGAGAACAAGCTTTGCACAAAAGAAAAACTGAATCTAATTTCTGCCAAAGCAAATTATGTTTGTACATATTCAGCTGCAGCCTGAATGATGCTAGATTTGACCTTGGGCTTTGACAGATTCCTCTTTAAAAGCTGAAGGTAATTTAATGTAATTTTAAATAATTGTTTTAGGTGCTTCATTGTTTTGATCAGATATTGAACAAAAAGGAATTTACAAAGAAAATTGTAGAGGGCCTTCAGAATTAGACAACATATTCAAATCAAATTTCCCAAATATTTTAGGTCAATTTTCAATTCAAATGTAAAACTTTTGATTTTATGTACATTTAATTCCAACCTCCCCAAAGCCCCTGGTTTCTCAAAGCTCCCAGGCTGTTTGTTGGTGGAGCAGGAAGCAGGATCAGATAGGAGGAAGTGTTAATTGGGAATGGGACGCGGTCGATGTTATCTGAAGTGACGAGCTCTGGGCTGATCCTGATTCTACACACGCATCAGCCAATCAGAACCAAGGAGATGTCAAGGAGAAGAAAAAAAAACCCCGACTAGGTCTATTCCAAGTATCATTTTTAGGAACAAGATATGTTTATGATTGTGCTTAAAGTGACCATGATCTCCATGATCCAAACTTCACGTCATACTTTCCATTTGGCCCTCCACTGTGATTGGTTAAGCACAAACAAAGGTAGGCACTAGTTGACAAGTCGCCCAATCAGCTCCTCAAAGTCCAAACGCTTTCAGATGGATACTGTGGAAGAACTTACAACATATCCATCTGGAGTCAGGTTAGGTTCTCTGGGTTTTGTTTGAAGATTTTCCAATGACAACTGTTGACGTAAGTGTCCAAAGTTTGAGGGAATGTCAAACTGGTCTGATCCAATATGGCTGACTATCTGCAATGTTAAGGCTGGGGCTACATTATAATCTTTTCATGTCTGAACATAGCCTTTTTTTGGGGTTCATTGAATTTTATTTTAATACAATGTGTCCCGAGCCTGTGTTTGGCATTTACTGCTTTTTAGCAATTTTTTTTAGCAATTTTTCCATCCAAATTACAATTTTAATAACCAACTCTGAATCTCTATTTGAAGAGCATTTTCTATGATAGTCTTTATTCAACTGCACCTCATATGTGAGTTTGTATGTTTCATTGAGTTGGGGAAAAAAAGGTCCATGACAGTTTCTTACAATATTAGAATAGATTAATAAATATTTCTATGAGATATAACGTTACTTATTTCATTGTATCTCTTACAGTTTTTCTCAATCGCTTTGACACATTTTTTCAAACTTGGTTTAGTGTGATCACTTGTTTCCAACATTTATCTGAATAAAGGCTGAGATATGCAGAACATTTGCCATATTTCATTCATTCTCACAGTTTTCAGACTCTTTCTCAGAACAGCTCACACAGCTCTCATTTATAAACTCACATGTTCAGTGAGTTTAGTTTGTTTCTCCAACACTACAGACCTGTTCACAAACAGACCTGTTCACACACAGACCTGTTCACACATGCTAAAGACCTGTTCACACATGATAAAGAACTGTTCACACATGATAAAGAACTGTTCACACATGATAAAGACCTGTTCACACATGATAAAGACCTGTTCACACATGATAAAGACCTGTTTACACATGATAAAGACCTGTTCACACATGATAAAGACCTGTTCACACATGATAAAGACCTGTTCACACATGATAAAGACCTGTTCACACATGATAAAGACCTGTTCAGACATGATAAAGACCTGTTTACACATGATAAATACCTGTTCACACAAGATAAAGACATGTTCACACATGATAAAGTCCTGTTCACATATGATAAAGACCTGTTCACACATGATAAAGACCTGTTTACACATGATAAAGACCTGTTCACACAAGATAAAGACCTGTTCACACATGATAAAGACCTGTTTACACAAGATAAAGACCTGTTTACACAAGATAAAGACCTGTTTGCACAAGATAAAGACCTGTTTACACAAGATAAATACCTGTTTACACATGATAAAGACCTGTTCACACATGATAAAGAGCTGTTCACACATGATAAAGACCTGTTAACACATGATAAAGACCTGTTCACACGTGATAAAGACCTGTTTACACGTGATAAAGACCTGTTCACACATGATAAAGACCTGTTCACACATGATAAATACCTGTTCACACATGATAAAGACCTGTTCACACAAGATAAATACCTGTTCACACATGATAAAGACCTGTTCACACAAGATAAAGACCTGTCCACACATGATAAAGACCTGTTCACACATGATAAAGACCTGTTCACGCAAGATAAAGACCTGTTCACACATGATAAAGACCTGTTCACACATGATAAAGACCTGTTCACGCAAGATAAAGACCTGTTCACACATGATAAAGACCTGTTCACGCAAGATAAAGACCTGTTCACACAAGATAAAGTCCTGTTCACACATGATAAAGACCTGTTCACACATGATAAAGACCTGTTCACACATGATAAAGACCTGTTCACACATGATAAATACCTGTTCACACATGATAAAGACCTGTTCACACATGATAAAGACCTGTTCACACATGATAAAGACCTGTTCACACAAGATAAAGACCTGTCCACACACGAGAAAGACCTGTTCACACATGATAAACTGACTTTTGTCATAACACTGTTAGTCTTTATCAACAAACTCGCACATCACAGCAAAATTCAAAATCACATGAGCAGAAAAATCAAACAACAAAGAATCAAATAAGACAATGGTCTGACCAGAAAACAGAGACTGTAGGAAAAAAAAAAATATATATATATTTGAATGTAATTGTGTGACATTGTGTGTTTCTGTTTGATGTTTCTCAACTATCTTCAGCAAAGTGTAATTATCTGGATATAAAATATATTTCACAACTCAAAATTGTCTGTACTTTTCATTGTTTTTTCTTGCCAGGTAAGATAAAAACACAACTCATCCAGATAGAAATTGTTTTGTGTAAAGTGTGAATGTAAATAACAGATTGAAGTGAAGCTTTGATGATTTTGTGTCTGAGATCAGAACTAAAGCTTCTGAGCTGTAAAGTCAAATGAACGACACATAAAACACCTGAAGAATGTGTGAGAGTTTTGATGGTAAAACTTTTTTTTTTTTTTTTTTTTACAAGAAAATTGAACAGTTTTGAATGTAAAAATAAATTTAGCTTAAGTCAAAACTTTAGTTTAGGATTCTGTGTGAGCTGTTTTGCAAATTGACTTTTAGAATGGAAGAGAAAAACTGTAATTTTCTCCCTATTGCTAAGTCTCTACACAAATAATCAATCGAATACTTGATTTCATTTATGATATAAATGATCATTATTAGTGCTGGGCAATATGTCGATAAACTTATCATAGGTCAAGATATTTAATGGAAACTATATGAATTTAGCCATATCGTATAAGGAGCTAAAACAATTGATAAAAGGCAGTTACAGTTTCAGTAAAGTCAGTAAAGAATTAATTTAATTTAATTTAGTTTTGGCGTCACCAAAACTAATTTACTTAAAGTCAATTCACATTTCACTTTTTAATCGGCAGATTAGGCATAGAAAAAAAAAAAAAAAATCACTAAAAAGGTCATTTAAAAGATGTAAAGATTTTATAGTACGAAAGGAAAAAGCTGTGTTAGTTAGTGGATTTACAAAAATGCTATCGTAACGAACAAAATCAAGTTCTGTTTTCATACATTATTTGTAATATTTCAACTTTTTAAAATAAAGCATGCAAATACTAATACATTCCTGACAGAAAAACTCAGATGTGAGGTCAAACTAATCCTGTGCAAACCGACTTCATTCTAGAAGTTTAAAGTATGTAAAGTTCTGATAGAAAAATAGTTAAAAAATATAATTAGAACTGATTTAATAAGAGACTCGTTGTGATTATTTCTATTAGTCTAACTTCTGACTCTTGTTTCAGGTCTGTAATTGGACAAATGGGTTCTTAATAAAAGAGCAGGATAAATGATGGAGGGAGGGAGTGAGTGGAGGAGTGAAATCTGTGATAAAGGTGGTGGGATTTATGGGCGAGCGAGGAGGTAATGAAGGGAGAAAGGAGAGGTAATGGACGGAGGTGTGCAGAGAGGAGCGCGGATCAATCACTGTTTATGGGACGGGAGAGAGAGAGAGAGGAAAGATACAGAATGGAAAAAAAGAGAAGGGGAGAGAGTGGGAGGAGAGAGAGAGAGAGAGCAAGAAAGAGGGGAGGGAGAAAAGGAGAGAAAAGAGGAGAAAGAGAGAAGAGAGACGAGAGAGCAAGAAAGAGGAGTGGAAAAAGGGAGAGAGAAAAAGGAGAGAGGTGAGAGAAGAGAGAGGGAGAAAAAAAAGGAGAAAATGGGAGAGAGAAGAAAGAGGAGAGAGAGAATGAGGAGAGGGAAAAAGGAGAGAGAGAATGAGAGGAGAGAGACAAGAGGGAAAAAAGAAAAAGAGA
Source organism: Mugilogobius chulae (assembly GCA_038363315.1). Taxonomy (NCBI): domain Eukaryota; kingdom Metazoa; phylum Chordata; class Actinopteri; order Gobiiformes; family Gobiidae; genus Mugilogobius; species Mugilogobius chulae. Next base: position 10,780 of record JBBPFD010000410.1, read on the forward strand.
GAGAACGAGGAGAGAGAGAGAAGAGAGTTAGAAAGAGGAGAGGAAAGAGGAGAGGGAAAGTAAGAGAGAGAAAGAGGAGAGAGATGAGAAAAGAGAGAGAGTGAGAAAGAGGAGAAGGGGAAAAGGAGAAGAAAGCAAGAGAGAGAAGAGGGAGAAAAAGAGAGAGGAGAGAGCGAGAAAGAGGAGAGGGAGAAAAAGAAAGAGAGAAGAAAGAGGAGAGAAAGTGAGAAAGAGAGTGAGAAAAGGAGAAAGAGAAGAGAAGAGAGAGAGCAGGGAGAAAAGAAGTAGAGAGAGAAGAAAGGAGAGAGAGAGGTAGAGATGAGACAGATGGAGTAGAGAGCGAGAAAGAGGAGAGGGACAAAAGGAGAGAAAACGAGGAGAGGGATGAGAGAAGAGAGAGAAAAAGAAAGAAGAGAGGGAAAAAGAGAGAGAGGGAAAGAATAGAGATGAGAGAGCTAGAGGAGAGAGCAAGAAAGAGGAGAGGGGGAAAAGAAGAAGAGAGAGAAAGAGGAGAGGGAGAAAAGGATAGAGAGAAGAGAGAGGTGAGAGAAGAGGGAGAGAGAGGAGGGAGCGAGAAGAAGAGAAGAGAGAGAAAGAAGAGAGAGGGAGAAAGAGGAGAGGGACAAAAGCATGGAGAGAAGAAAGAGAAGAGAGAGGTGAAGAGTCTGAAGAAAAAGAGAGTAGAACAATAAGAGAGAAAGAGAGAGAGAAAGAGAAGACAAAAGAGACATTTTTCACTCTGATCCCCAAAACTCCACCCACAACCACTTTTCAAACCGATCTGATAAACCGAGCAGTGCTTGAAGAGTGAAGGAGACTGTAAAAGAAGAGGATGAAAGTAAAGAAGAGCACTGTGATTGGTCAGAAACAATCCAAAGTTCCAACGCACCTTTAAGTTCATTTCACACATCTCCATGACGACGCTATATTTCCCACCCACAGCTTTTTCCCGTTTACCTGATTCCTCCATTTCTCTCTCTCTTTTTTCTATCAGACTTTAATTACACATCCCCGCTCGCGTCTCGTCTTCGGGTTCCGTTGAAGGTCATTACGTCCGGAACATTTCATCTCAGCGGGGGCCGTGTTTCGGAGCGGGCCCCCCCACCGTCCGGGGTCGACCCGCTAAATGTCTGCAGCCGCTTCCCGTATCGCTCGAGCCAGTTAAGCTCCGAAAAGGCGGAACGGTTGATAGCGAGCGCTGATGCGAGGGTTCGGGCCAGTTTGGAGGAGATGTGTCAAATAATTAGAGAGATCTTGCAAGACTTTTTTTTTTTTTTTTAAGGGTTTATATATTGCAAGTTCTGATATGTTATAATGCTATTTTAACGGCTAAAGCAGTGTGGAGAATATTAAACCTCCTGTTGTCTTCGTAAGAGCTGCACCTTTGCTCTTCTCCTGGGGCTTTTGACGCGAACTTTGTGTTACTTTATCTAAAAAAAAACAACTATTTTGTAGCTTTTGTGCACGTATATATATAATTTTTTTTTAAATATCTCTTTCAATTTTTTTTTTATAAAGGGAAACAAACTACTTGAAGTTAGAGCATTATTGATTGCCTAAGTTTGACAGAAATTGTCTATTTCTAACTTTTCAGTTTTTTTTTTTTGTTTGTTTTTTTCTGGTGAGAAGACAACAGATGCTGTACGTTTTTATAGGTGCTGCGATTTTTAACATCATTTTACAAAATTTGCACTGACCCATGAAAGTGTTGATAGGATCTGAGAATTGTATTTTATTGACAAGCAAAAATCAAAACTGGGCCTTGGTTTAGCCAGCACTGTAGTGTGTGCGTTGCTCGGCCAAGCCCTGTTCTTTAAATTTATTTTCCATTTCATTTGACTTTAGAACAAACTCCTCTGTAGTGTAACAGACTCGTCTAAAGCAAAAAAAAAAAAAAGTGAAGTCAGTAGTTCTAAAACACTGGCATACTGACCCAGAACTCTCTCAATTATTATTGTTCACTCACAGAAGAGGTAAACATTTAAGGGACAATCTGCATTCTGATTTCTCCCGTGGAAGTAATAGACCTAGTGCTCAAACTTTCCTCTAGCCTATCTCCAATGGCAATTATAGATGTAGAAGTTGCGCTGTTCAACAGCATAGTGCTTTTTGTAATTTTAAAGATCAAATATCTGCTCTAAACTTACTCAACGATGTTTTTAGTTCAAGATTTTTTGCCTTTAATCCTTTTGGAAAAAAAAAAAAAAAAGTCCTCTAGAAGCAGCTGATCACATAAAACTGAGCCGACTTCCCTTACGGAACAAAAATATATTTCTCAATATATTAAATGACAATATATTTCATGATAATTCATATATTGTGAGATTTTCATAGCAATATATGATAATATATATTTTGTAATAATATATTTTATATGAAAGTAATATATATTTCAGTATATGAAAATACTGCAATTATTGCCACTTTCGTATATTGAATAGATATAAAAATATACTCTGGAATATATTGCTATATATATTAAAATACATCTTACATTATACAAGATTATATATTGCACTATATATTAAAATATATTTCATATTATAAAAGATTATATATTGTTCTATATATTGAAATATATCTTACATTATACAAGATAATATATTGTTCTATATATTGAAATATATCTTACATTATACAAGATAATATATTGTTCTATATATTAAAATATATTTCCTAATCTATAAGAATATATATTGTAAGAAGCATTATAAATATATGACATAATATACTTTATTATATGCAAAAATACATTCAAACTTAATATACAAGTACTTTGCAATATAAACACATCTTACATTATATGAAATTATATGTAAAACTATGACAATTTTCATCCTTTATTTCAAAATATTTTGAACAGTGCATCAATCTACTACCATCAAATTGAGAGGTTTATTTCAAAACTAAAAGTGATATGAAGTCAGACACAGTCAAACTCAGACAGCAGACACACAGTTAGCTAAGTTAGCTAAGTCCTTAGCAAATGTCCACAGCTAATTTCCACTGGGCTTGTCCATGTGTCTGGAGGTTCTTCCTGTGTCACAGCAGACTGTCCTGTTGTCTCCATTAGTAACTTTACACTATAAACTTCTGAAAGTAACCAAACGGATCCATCCAAAAATATATAGGGCATTGGTAGCTTTAGCTTTAGCATTAGCTCGGTGTTAGCGCATTAGCTTTTAGAAGCCTCTTCAGTCAATTTGGAGACTTGGCTTTCATCCAGCGGCCTGTCCAGACTCCAGGCTTCACTCAGGGCCGTCAGGCTCCGCGATGTCCCGTCGGGTCCGAGAAAGAGGAATGAATAATCCAAATGTTGTTCCACTAAGAAGTCAGACCTGGCCGAGGTCCGCGCCATGTTTACACCGGTCTAGAAAAACACGCCCCCGCGAACACGCCCCGTGCTCCCCCCGCGCCCGCATCTCTCCAGGCACCGGGACAAATTGCGGCCCGCGGGCCAAATGCGGCCCGCTAAACAATATGATGTGGCCCACCATGGTAAAATGGGCCATGAACTGGACCACATTGTGAAGAAGCCTGGGAAACACTGTATATTTACAGTGAACAGTGGTGGATACAGCAACATAATGCTAAGGAAAAAAGACTGGCCCATCATAGTAAAGTGGGCCAGGGACTGGGCGACATTTCTTGATTAGATCTGGTATTCAGTAGCCTGTAGTACTTTTAAATCAACTTAATCAACTAAAATGCCCACTGGTCAGTTTTGATCTGGTCCACAAATTGTGCTCTAGCATTGGCTTGCTGTAAATAGTTGAATAGCCCGGCTCTAAGAGTATTTTCTGATTTTAGTTTTTTCTGACCGTTTAGTGACTTTTTAACTTGATAGATGCGCATTGTATGGACTTGTTAGTGATGGGTAGGTTTGGTAAACATAAAATACTTAGTATTTTGGGGGGATTTTTGGGTATTTGTTTGATACCAGTACATCCTTACAGATGAAGGCATTTAAAAAAATAACAAACAATTCAGCAGGAACAGTTAGCTGAAGCTGATGTGAGACTGACACACAACAATGAGGAAATTACCACAATAATTTAACATTTGCATATGGGAATTATATTTGCATGAGCATCAATACTGGGATTTTAAAGAGTCAATATCCACTTATCAGTACTTCAGTATTCACTAGTTAAAGTATCACAAACTTAAGACGTTTCAGACATAAATGTACTCAGACATAAGTTTCAGACACAAATGTACTTTAAAGTGTTTATTCAAATATGTACTTTTTATTCTTATAGAATATTACAAATTATGGTCCAGAATCACTTTTTTCAGTGTATGACTCACTATATAGCAATAAATTGTCCACTTATATATTGCCATATATGTTAAAATATATGAGACATTTTATCATATATTGAAATATATTTTCTAATGTATTGCAATATAAATTGTAGTATATTGCAATATATTTTTGTTTCGTAAGGGTTGTTCGGAGCGGAAGTATCCTGTTCAAGGTTGGTTCATACTCTCTGCAATTTCCCAAATCAGTTATGTTAATCACGCAAGTAATTTTTTCTTTAGTGAATGTTTCAGCAAAAAAGAAAAAAAAAATCTTATGTAGAGCAGGCCTATAATTCAAAAACAAATTCAAATATGGTAAATGAGAAAGGAAACATTGACAATAAAAGCTATTCGTATTTTTGGGCTTACAATCCCTTACATACTGTCTCTTTAAATTGTGACTAAAGAAACCTCACAGTTCTTAAACATAATATGTGTATGTAATGCAGAAAATGGAAGATATTTTTAACATTGCTCTTTGCTTCGACTGCTGCCATGACGACCCCGGGGTTCCATAGAGACAAGGATCCGTTTGAGCCTGCTCGATTCAGCTCACCTGGCCCTTTCAGTTTAACATCACAAAATGCCTGTTCATCATGCCTTCTTCGATAGTCTGGAAATCCCATTGGAATTTATTCTAATTAAACAAAAACCCTAAAAGATTGACAGTGTTTCGATTAACTTTGCATTTTGTACAAAGTCAATGATAACTTAATGGACGGTGATTGATCCTAAGCCATCTCAAAACTTGTAGTCAAGCATTTTAATTGCAGCAATATTTAGGGAACTTATATGTTATTGTTGCCTCTATGAATCTTATTTTTTGAAAAAAAAAAATTTATGTCAATGTTAAACAAAGCCAAAACGTAAAATAAATTTAAGTTGAAGCCACGTGATGACATTTTGTTTGGGTGTAATGTGTAAATCTTAATCTACCCTAAGCTCCAGTCCTAAACTTACCCATTGTATTTACTTGAAGCCTAAACTTACTCATTAAACCCAAAGAAAATGTCGTCACGTGGCTTCAACCAAAGGTTATTTTCGGTTTTGGCTTTTCGCAACACATTGATGTAAAGGCGTGAAAACATGCTTATCGTACGTTTTGGACTTTTCGTTGTACAGAGACTGTGTTAATTTCTGGATGCTCTCTCTTGCACTTTTTCTGTCCTTTCCAGTAGATACTAGGGTGTAACGATACGTTTTTAGAACGATACGATACATATCGATATGAAGCCTAGAGATACGATTACAAAACGATTTTGGGGTTTTGGGAACGATACGATTCGGAACGATACAGCAATTTTAAAACGATATTTCGATTCAGTTTGATAACTTACGACATGAATAAAATCATTACCAAGATTTTGCATTAAATCCAAAACTCAATGACAAATAATAAATTATAGGCTAAGTAGGCCTATAAGGGTAATAAATTTATATTCAATCAATCAATCAATCAAACTTATTTATAAAGCGCTTTTCATACATGAAATGCAACACAAAGTGCTTTACAGTGCATTAAAAACAATCCCGCATGCCCCCACCCCCGAGAAAACCCACATACGTGTACATACTCTCCACCCCTCCTCCCCACCATACCCCCACCCCCCCTCCCTACACACACACAGACACACTCCCAAACACTAAAATACATTCACATATACGTATTAGGCCGGTACAGATGGACCAAAGAAAGCATCATCAGAGGAGCTGTCTGCACCAGGAGCAGAGTCGTCTGCAGCCACAGGACACCAGCCCCGGGCCCAGAGAAGAGATGAGGTCAAGACCAAACCTCCAGGCCCATGAGCCAGAGCCCAGCAGCAACAGCCGACCACAGCTCCTGGTGCAGAGGCTCTCAGAGGAAACACTGGAGAACCTAAAGTGATAAAGGCATTTGAATCAATAAAAAGGTAAATACAAGCAAACTAAGGACTAAATATACTTAAAATAATCTTAAAAATACTAAAATCTAACACTAGTAATAAATAAATCAATAAAATTAATAAATAACTAAATAAATACATGTAAAACAATAAAACTAATTAAAAGCTAAGCTAAAAGATGGGTCTTGAGCCTGCTCTTAAAAACCTGAATGTTCTCTGCGGCCCTGAGGTCCTCCGGCAGACTGTTCCATAGACGGGGGCCATAAAACTGGAAGGACGCCTCGCCGTGAGTGTGTGTCCTGACTTTGGGAATGACTAGGAGCCTGCTGCCGGAGGAGCGCAGGGTCCGCGAGGGTTCATAAGGTAAAAGCAGTTCTGAAAGATAAGAAGGCCCAAGACCATTAAGACACTTAAAAACCAGTAAAAGAACTTTAAAATATTCAGTTAATAACACACTTATTTTTCATTGCATATAAAAAACTGCAACTTTTCCCCTTTATACACAAGTTTGTATCATAATAAAATAAGTGACCCACATTTCACCATCTTATTGAATCATTTTCACACAGATGTAGTGAGATGGGAGTCTGTGAACTTATTGTATCTGTGGACTTATCATTAAATATTAAATCCACAAACATCTGCAGAGTTTGACCCAAAGCACGTTGACGTTTAAAAGCTAAAAGCCTACACAAATGCGCGAGTCTGTTTTATAAACATGAGTGTGGCGTCGCAGCTCTGGGTGCGTGTTTGCAGCTCGTCTGGTTCTTTTCAAGCTCGAGTCATTTCTCAGCGTCACCTCCGTGGTTCGGTTCGGCGTCACCTCCGCGGCGTTGTCCCTCGTAACGTTGCTTCCGCTATCCGCGCTCTCGCGGGCACGGGTGTGCACCGGCACCGCAGGATGATTTGGAATACAGTGCTGTCCGTCTCCTCCGCTGGGCAGTACAGCGGCGTTGCCATCCGGGAGTAGATTCCATGTGAAACAAGCGCTGCAGGCTCTTGATGATGACACAGCGCAGAAAACAAGCGTATTAAAAGCGCATTTAATGAAACATTTATGTGAAAACACTACTAAGAATGCCGTTTGTCTGTATGGTTTATGTCTCGCCATATATCTAAATAAATCGATTCTTTGGGCTTAGATTCGAAGCGATTCAAAGTTGCATCGATGTGTGGGTGGAATTGAGGATGACTAGTAGAACGCCGATCGATGTAGCGGATCGTAAGGGCTGTGTATCGATACTTCGAATATTTAGGTGAATTGTTACACCCCTAGTAGATACATATCACTGATGTCCACCAGAGAGACGTGGCTAGCTGATGCCACTCAAAGCTAACAGAAGAAAAAAGCAAAGTTCTTCACACGTGCATTCATGTACACGCTCGTATTTTCAACACGTGTCCACGATCTTTCATGCACCTTAAATCAATAAAAAAAATATAAACAAAACCAAAATGGGGTGCATGTATGTAAAGGGCTCAGTGCCGCGGCTCAGGATCATTTCACTCCAGCAATTATGTCAGGTATTGCAGAAATCAGTTCTTGAAAACCAGGAAGTTGGTAAAATCAGTGAACAATGAACAAGTTGAAGCGGTGAGTTGGCTAGAACCAACTGAGTTTAGGTAGCAGACAGTATAATTTCTCTTCCTTTGACCTTGTGTATCGCAAAGAAACTGATACACAGTTTTACACTTTACTCTTGAACTACATTGAGGTGTTTGGGTGCAGCGACTGGCTAAAGCAATAAAGTCCGCGCCTACGGAAGGGCGAACAAGCCTAGTTCTGGACAGTCTGGTCTCACAAATATGCATATCTATACCACGCACTTTAATGAATGAATATTACAAAATCCTAACCTTAAACCTGAAACTCCAAGCCTAATTTCAAAACTATTTTTTCTAAACAGCTTTTTAACTTCAGACCTACACTTTTAACTCCTGATAAAAGCTCAACCAAATCGTGTGTCTATACAATGCCAAGAGAATGGTTTTGTAATAGACACGCTATAATAGAAAGAAGCATCGTCATGACACTATTTACCAATCCACAAGAACACTTTGGACGGGACAATCTGAATAAAAATATAATCACTATTTCTCCCTGTGTTCAAAATCAGACGTCTCCTGTAATCCTAATGCCTTTCGTTTGCATATGTCAGTGGATTCAATCTTAATTAGTGATAACTCTGCGAACTATTTTACCTCCAGATTTGAACCAAATTCCTTTCACCTCTTCGCCACAAATAATTTCCAATGAAAAACGAAACAACCTATGATAAAATTTGTGATCCAGAAGTACAACCCCATTGTGGCAACACAAAAAGGTAGGTGTTTGGGTAAAGTTTGGATGGAGGGACTTTATCACTATAAATCTAATAAAAGAGAGAAACGACAGCTCAGGTCATTCATGATAAAACCAATCGAAAACATAATAAATGCTCAAGTTATGGCGTATCTGTGGCTGTTTTTGGAAAAAAAAAGTCTATAAACAAGCAAACTTCAGGCCTCCATTATCGTGTGAATGAAAGTCAGACAAAATGGGGTAATGTAAAGATTACAAATGTCCTCAGATAAAAGTGAACCTTTGGTGAATAGGACATTAGACCCACTTTTACAAACTGTTGCACTGTGAGCACAGACATGGAGACAGGGTGGTTCTTCTGACAAAACGGGCTAATGTGGGAACTTTCAGGTGCGAAAACGCCTTACATCTTTAACCACTCTTTGCTCAGTTGGCTCGGCGTTCGAGGCTCTTAAACCTCGCGATAACAACCGACAAGACAGATCCAAAAATCTCTGCGCGTTGTTAATGAGCAGGCCCACGTCACCTGCTGTCAAAGCAAAGAAACAAACACGGCGGAGCAGGCTGGAGCTATAAATACCGCTCTGCCACTCAAAGAGAATCAGTTGTCTATCCCCGAGCTGCTGTCCCACATAACCACTCAACTGAGATCTGGAAGCCTCGCTCAGAAAGAAGAAGGAAAAAAAAAAAAAAAAACGCAAAGGAGGGATTGGCATGTGGAATACGAGGGACTATTTTCAGCTACTACAATGTATTTCCCCGGATGGAGGTTCAAGTGTGAGCGTTTGGGAATATTTTAGAATTTGGAAATGGTGTGCAAAGAATCTGTGCTATACATGGATTCATTATTGCCAACATATTAGTACTAGAGCCAGCCCACTCACATGTAATTATTTTTCAACCTTATTTTCATTAAGGTATAGGTCAAGTTATCAGTATTCTTTGCTTCAAATGCTCTAACTTTATGTGGCCAAAAACTAAAGTATGGTAATGGATCATATCACTCCTCTGAAGAAAGATGCATGTATTAAAAATAAATAAAACCCCAAAACCTTCAAGGGGACCTATTGTGTAACATCTACTTTTCTATTTTTTAACTACAATTTTCTTCTCTCGTCATTAGCTTACTCACAGTTTTATTTGGATAAATTCCTGCATGTTTCAGTGGTTTTCAGTGCTCAGAAATCATTGTTTCATCACCACCTATCCCCGCCCACTTGTATAAACTTATTTGTAATTACTCAAAAAATCAGACTCTGAGATAAGCATGTAAAACTTGTCATGTAGCCACTTTACAGCAACAAAAAAATAGTAATTTAAAATCTGCTGTTTTCAGGAAGTCAGTCAGTTTATTTTCTCTAAGCCATTTTGATTTCTTTTTTGTGTTTTACAATGAACAAATGTGAATTATTGATCTCACTGAATATGCAAACAAATCACAATAACTCTCCTTTATTAAGTTGCAATTTTTCAAAGTAAGACAGCAAGCTTAAAGGACACATATTATGCAAAATCAACTTTTTTGAGTTTTTAGTCCTATTGCAAGTTGCTTCATCGCCAAAAATGCAGCAGAAGTTTTGTTTGTGAGATAATCTTTTGTTCTCCCAAAAACACTGTTGTGAATGTCCCATATCTGTGATGTCATAGATAGATCTTTGGGGTAATCTGCACTGTTTGTAAGTCCATAATCGTCCAGACTCGTTTTCAGCATTTCTGCAGGATTAGCATATCAGGCAAGATTGATTTGATTGCATTAAATTTTCTTTGGAGTCAGTAAATAGAGGTCTAACTCAATTTTGATGTAGGAAACACACACAACCCTTGTGTGACTTACTAGACTTTTTTTATTATTCTGGTGCATGAGATTTCAAAGTGGAGGTGCTTCGGAGCAGGTTTGAAGAAAAACCAGGCTGAAGATGGAGAAAGAATAAAAGCAGCTCTTCTCACCACAACATGGTAAATATTACACAGAAGGTACCCTAAATTCTTGTATGACCAACTTAAACATCACGCAGAATCACTAACAATCACTAACTTTCTATTCTTTATCATTACTGTTATGTTTGTGTTTTATTAATCTGAAATGTCAAGCTATCTTACTGAAAATGTGTACTTTGTTTGCATTTTCTTTTGTAATATGAGCTGTTTTGTAAGATATCATCATATAGCGTTTTATTAGCTTCAGGTCATGTTTTTTATTGAAACTGTAAGGTATATTTTTCAACGATTGACACTTGGGTACAGCTAATCTGGATTAAATAAATAAATAAATAAATAAACAACAAAAACACATGTAGAATTCCCCCAGTGCATGATTGTCCTCTATGTCTGTGTAAAATAATCAGATTCATTTTACCAGTTGTCCCCACCTCTTCCTGTCTCCCCTCTTACTGCTGTGTCCATGTGAGTGACTGCATGTGACCAGTTCGGCCACTCAGAGTACAGTATTACCTGGTAGCTCATTTCAGTTAGCAGGTGTGAGGCTACGTGAGAAGCGTGTGAAACATGTAGGGTTTTAAGTGCTCATCTGACTTATCTTGCAATAACAATACATCGACTTATTAAACTCATCTCAATTAATAGTGGCCACCATCTGAACCTTTGTGTTGCAATGCATTCGATTTGAACTATTACAAGGAAATGGTAAGTAGCTTGTTGTAATGTTAGCTAGTCTGCCCCATTCATTTTCAGTGGCTGTTAGCATTGGCTTTAAACACCTGTTTTCTCAAATCTTTTACATTGAAATGTTGTGATATTTCTGTCCAGAGTTTACTTAACTATAAAATATACACCAGAGAAGTTTTCTAAAGCCTCCAATGAGTATTCTGTAGTGATTATACAATGAGGTAAACATGCTGTAAGCGCTTTGTATTGAAGTCCCTCTGTGTCTTTTTTACTGTTGCCTTTCTGTCTTTAATAATTATGCACACTCATTTATGGCCTTTATATTGATATGATTAACAATTACTCATTATAATACTGCTAGTATAATAATGCACTTGCAGATTTTGAATTAGATCTTGACACGAGTCAAGTGACTGAAGCCCATGGCTCTGTGTTTCTTTAGGACAGATTGATGCCAGCTCTGGAAGCAGCCTTGAGCCCTGAAGACTTCTCTGTACGACTGAACTGCACTGTCTGGTCGGGTCAGGAGCGGCTTACAAGAGCCCTTGATTATCTATGCCTCGCACCTCACTTTTGGTTACAATAACAGAACATGAAGTACATACAACATGAAAGGACTGTTACTGGCCCTATCAGCTTGTCATCTCAAGTCGACAGTGAGACAACGAAAGTGGACTGTCGTCGTGTCCTTGGGAAAGAACTCAACCCACACTGCCTCAGTGTCTATTACACTAGAGACACATTCATACACGCAGAACCACACAGCTGTTGTCCAGACATTTTACTGGGTTCGGAAAGTTCAGAAAAATACTGGAAATGTCCACTAATGTTGTATGTGTGAATTTACCTTTGGTGAGTGGATCCTTTTTATGTAAAGCACTTTGACTGCCTAGAAAGGTGGAAAAGAAATGAAATTCCAGCAAATAGGATTGTGTCTACACTAATTTAACTAGCCGAATTGTAAATATAACGAACAACTAGTAACACTTTGTGAACCACTTTAGTTCACCATTTTAGCGAAGTGACGTGAGTGTCTTTCCCAAGACCCGACGACAGTCCACTTTCGTGTCGTCCAGAACTGACTTTCTACTTTGATTATTGAGATTACGAAGCTGAGTTTATTTAATAC
>JBBPFD010000411.1:0-22967 GCA_038363315.1 Mugilogobius chulae
CACGAACGGACGCAACGACCAGGAGCTTTAATAAAAAAAGAAGAGAGAATGCAACGATAACAAAATAAATAAAAGGTTGATATTCATATATATAATCTAAGTGTCCGTAGTGATAGAAAATGTCACTCTGCTCCGTTTCTGCTCGCTATGAAGTGTTTTGGTTTTTTTAAGACAATCTAAGGACACAAGCACTCGCAGCACGCCCACAGGTCAGGGGTCAAGGTCAGGAGTCACACGTCCAGACCACAAACACAACAAAGTCAATCCTACAGACGAGTTATTGTGATTGGTCCATGAGCTCCAGAACATTCTGCTCCCAGGGCCAGCGGGAGTCTTAGAAAAGGCTGGCCTGGGACGGCTCTGAAGGAGGGTTTGTGGCAAAGGGACCGCCCCCTAAACAGGGCGGCCCACGGTCCGCTGCCCGCTGTTTGGGAAGCGTGTGTTCAGTGTGCAGGAGTCCTGAGGATCCGGGGAAAGGCAGGTGATGCTTCTGTCCTACGTGAGTCCAGACGGTCTGTCCTCATACTTTGTAGTAGATGTTGGCCGGGCTCTGCGGAGGCATCTCCTGGACGATGTAGACCGGGGTGTCGTAGTCCCCGCTCACCTTCTCGTAGTGCGGGCAGTAGGCGGAGTCTGACGTCCTCAGAGGGATGATGATGTCGCTGGGCTCGGAGCCGTTGTTATTGGAGCTGGACAGAGCGCCGGCTCCGCCCCGTTTGGGACTGGTGAGGGACGACAGGGAAGAGGCGGGTGGTGCGTGTCCGAGTGTTTGGCGTGTCGCCGTCGGTAACACACCACACAGATCACCGCGGTAACCAGCAGGAGGAAGGCCGACCCTCCGGCGGCTCCGGCGATCAGGGCGATGTTTGAGCTGCAGCGGCCCGTTTCCCCGTCCTCCAGGGTCCCTCTGGACTGATGTGTTGTATCCCTGAGCCACCTGCAAGAGACAAAACATCAAACACACTGTTACCTGAGCCTGCAAGCACAAAACTGACCACCTGCAAGAGACAAAACACACTGTTACCTGAGCCTCCTGCAAAGAGACCAAACACACTGTTACCTGAGACTCTGCAGAGAAACCACACTGTTACCCTGAGCCTCCTGCCAAGACAAACCAACTGTTACTGGCCTATGTACGTCAACACCAGTGAACTGTCCTGAACAAGCCCTTTCCTCAGACCAGACCAGAACACCACCAGAGACAGCACCTCTCTCTCTCCTCCTTTCTCTCATCTTTCCCTTTCTCTTTCCTCTCTCTCTCTTCTCTTTTTCTCCTCTTTCTCTCTTCTCCCCTCTCTCTCTCCTCTTCTCTCTCTCCCTTTTCTCTCTTTCCCCCCTTTCTTCTCTCTCTTCCTACTCTCTGCTCTCTCTCTTCTTTCTCTCCTCTCTCTCTTCTCTCACCTCTCCTCTTTCCTCTCTCCCTTCTCCTCCCTCTTTCCCTTTTTCGTCTCTCCCTCTCCTCTTCTTCTCTCCTCTTCTCTCTCTCTTTCTCTCTCTCCTCTCTCTTTCTCTCTCCCTCTCCTCTCCTTCTCTCTCTTTTCTCACTGCTCTTCCTCTTTCCGCTTCTCTCAGTCCTCACAGCCTAATTTCACGCACCGTTCTCTCTCTCTCTCCCCCTCTCTCCTCTCTCTCTCTCTCTCTCTCTCTCTCTCTCTCTCTCTCTTTCTCTCTTCTCCTCTCTCCTCTCTCGCTCTCTTCTCTCTCTCTCTCTCTCTTCCTCTCTCTCCTCTCTCTCTCACCCCTCTCTCTCCTCCCTCTCTCTCTCTCTCTCTCTCTCCTCTCTATCTGCTCTCTGTACGTGGTCGTGTGTGCGCGGCGCGGTCGGGCTGGTTAAGACCGGTAATGCCACTATCTCCGACACACAGCTCTGGATTGGCGGATCATTATTCCGGACACATCTTCCCGCAGACTCGGTGCTGTTGCTCCGTGGTTGAGTCAGACTGGGGGTTATTGAGGCTGTAATAACCGGGGCTCGGGGTGTAGGTGTGTGTGTGTGTGTGACCCCCCCCCCGTGTGTGTGACCCCCCCGCGGTGAGGAGGACTCCCGCGGCGAGCCTGTGTGTGTGGTGTGTGTGGACCGACCGGCGCACGGCTAAAACACCACGACCTGCTCCTCCTCGTACCAACCTCCCACAGCCCAGTGTGAGACGTGCTCCAGCCACGAAACGCTTTATTCATTATCACAAACTAGAGAGAAGGAAGAGAAGGGAGGAGAGGAGGGAGAGAGAGGAGGAGGAAGAAGAGAGAAAAGAGAGAAGGAGGGAGAGAGAGAGAAGCAGAGAGAGAAGAGAGAGAGAGGAGGAGAGGGAGAGAGGAAGGAAGAGGAGAGGAGGAGAGGAGGGAGAGAGAGGGAGGGGGGAGGGGGGAGGAGAGAGGAGAGAGGAGAGCGGAGAGGAGGAGGAGAGGGGAGAGAAGAGAGGGGGGAGAGGAGGGAGGAGGAGAGAGAGGGGGAGAAAGTGAAGGAGGGAAGAGAGAGGGGGAGAGAGAAAGAGAGGGAGGAGAAGAAGAGAGAGAGAGGAACGAGGAGGAAGGAGAGGGAAGGCAGGGAGAGAGGAGAGGAGGAAGGGAGAGAAGAGGGGGAGATAGAAGAGAAGAAGAACCAGAAGCAAAAGAAAGAAAGGGGAAGCAGGGGAGAGAGGAGGAAGAGCAGGAGGACGAGAGAAAGAGGAAGCAGAGAGCAGGTTAGAAAAGAGGGAGAGAGAGGAGGAAGAGTGGGGCACGAGCAGAGAGAAGAAGAGAAAAGAGGGAGAGGAGAAAGAGCAGAAGAGAAAGAGGAGGGATGAGGGGAGGGGAGAAGACAGACGGGACTAGAGGGGGAAAGCGGAGGAGAGAGAGACGAGCAAGAAGAGAAGCAAAGAGAGAAGGGGAAGAGAGGAGAGAGAGAAGAGGGAGAGAGAGAGAGGGCAAGGTGGAAGAAAGAGGAGATGAAGAGAGGAAGGATCCGGACCAGAGCACGACCAGCGACGGAAGAAGAGTGAGAGAAATGAAGAGGAGAAGTGGGGGCCAGTGGGGCGTTTTTTCAAATCCAATGTCTAATGTAACTAATTATCTCAGTCACAGAACCCCCCCTGTTTTAAACCCGTGCCTCATAACAGCTTATTACAAATACTGATGAAAACTAAAATTAAAAACAGTTAATTACAGCCCCAAATACAAGTACACTAATCGTACTTGTTTGCTGCTTAGATTTGTGTTTTTACCAATCGATGTTCACCTAGAAACCTTGTT
Organism: Mugilogobius chulae; assembly: GCA_038363315.1. Classification (NCBI taxonomy): domain Eukaryota; kingdom Metazoa; phylum Chordata; class Actinopteri; order Gobiiformes; family Gobiidae; genus Mugilogobius; species Mugilogobius chulae. The sequence continues at coordinate 3,229 of JBBPFD010000411.1, forward strand.
TGACTCTCCTGACCCAGCAAAGCTCTGGTGCGCACTGCTCCTAAACAACCATTCATCTCTTACAACCAAACATCTGTCGGGACGGTGATGGAGCTTCCCATGACTTTGCCTTAGGCGGGGAGCAGAGTTAACACAAGAGACAGAACAGAGCGGATGGGACACACACCACACACACCATCCCGCCAGCGGCCAGAGAGACACCCAGAGTCGTACCCACCATCTCCTCCCCTACTTGACTACCCGGGTGAGGACAGAGCGCTGACAAGAGTCGAATGCTGACTCAAGAAAATAAACAATCTCGCTATCATTTAGTGTACCACTAAATACTGATGAATGTGCCTTATTTCTGCATAGGGCTGCACGATATTGAAAATGTCTGCGATATGCGATATGGGCTCTGAGATTGCGATATTCGATATTTTTGCGATATTTATTTTTCAATTAAGTATTTCTCTGTACATTTATTTAAAGTCGTTATTACTCTATTAAAACTATGTGCGTATAAACCGCACACATTCTGTGTCTTAGTAATTGCTTAATCATTTTATTAACTTATTTTTTTTGAGGCGCGGTCATGTTTTAGGACGATTTTTTACACGGCTTAGTTGCTGGTTGCTCTGAAATCTGGCAACCGCAGTCGGTCCCCTACACACGTTATGCCTGACAGGTCACAGCTTTATCACAACTAGTTTTGTGCCTTTTCAATCTTGTTTTAAACCAACACAAATCCAAGAGTTGTCTTAAGAGGAGAAGACGAGAACGGAGTCAAACCACTCGGCGCTAAAAACGGATGAATAATGCATAAAAATTTAATAAATTATTGCCATCCTTCAATATTTGCCGATATTCGATCGATATTTTTTCGATATATTGTGGCAGCCCTATTTCTGCATTAGGTGAACTGTTTTTGTTTCACTTGTTTCATATAACTGTTAATTTTGTAAATAATCCAGTGACAAAGGTGATGTGTGCTCGTCTGTTCATAGCTGAATCAACCTCTGATCTTCTCGTTACGTTCATGTCTTTTTGAGTTTGTCTCGTTATCGATCTCACAAATGAGTTTGTTCGTTAGTTCACGTCTCTGTTCATTTCCAGGGGTCTCATTATAAAGTCTACTTACGCACAAAATGAGCCTCAAAAAGTACGGAGCAGCTTTTTCATAAAAGTTGGGATTTATAAAAACATCTTGAACGTGAAACATTACGTATCTCTCCGCACATTTTGGACGTTGCGTAGTGAGACAGACTTCACTTTCAGAGGCAGGAGACACGTGAGAGGACGAGAGGACGCATGTGTGAGGAACATTTGAAATGGGCAATGTGACTTTATTAAAAAAAAAGCGCTCATAAAGCTTATGGGTGCGCTCTTGTGCACCCTCTTACTGCACGTGCGCTTCACGCTGAATGATCTCGCAGCAGCAGTATCTAGTCTCTTTAGTAAACGTTCACTAGACACAGTCTGACCCGCGTTTAGACGAGCCCACCGTCTTTTCCACAATCGCCGCTTCTTCCAAACCCCGGACCACAGCGCAGACACGTCATTTACACACACAAACCCCACGCTGCATGTGGCTACAGGCTTTACTAAAGCGATATGACTTTTCCCCCTTTCAAGTCTGTTTAACGATCTTTACAGCTGCACCAAAGCAGTGGTTCTGATAAGTAGACCAATGTGTTTAAAGTGACAGTGTGTAAAAGTGTCTCAGAGAAGCAAAGATCACTCTTGAATCAACTTCCCCTGAGCTGTGCGATGTGTCCCCGCTGAGCGTGCCTCCTCTGCTCCTCCCTCTGCTCCTCCCTCTGCTCCCCTCCTCCTCTGTCAGTCAAACTCACTCATTATCAGTCATGTTTATTTAAATCCTCATTTGCGTATCGTTTATGGTGAGCGGAAGTGTGAAGGGGCGTGGCCTGGTGAAGGCGGGATCCTGGCCTGCAGATTTCTGCTGCTCAGTAGGAAAAGAGGCTTACGAAAGTTTTATAAATCTGGATCATTTTCACTCAGGACAAATCTCAGTTTTTTTCGTAGTAGCTTTTCCAAGTAGATATTTACGCACTCTTTTATAAATGAGACCCCAGGTTTTGTTTCGCTCTTTGTCTGGTTCGCAAAACAAACGAAAAGCTCCAGAGCTCAATTCAACCAAGATCGACCTTTCCAACCAAACAAATCTAGAGTTCGTTCACACTTTCAAATCAAAACTGTCCAGGCAAACCAATCCTGCTCCAGACCAAAAGTGTGTTATGAACGCAGCCTCAGAACATGATTTACCTGTTGTCTGATCCACCTGTGCGTTTCTAACACACTCCAGTTAGCTCTGCCTCTCTCTCTGACCACATTTGTCCACTTTAGAACCAGATAAAAATAAAAACAGACATATTTGTGAGCTTAACAAAAGCCTGGAGGCCGCTCTGCTCCTGAAACACACATTTGGACCTAAAACCTCCACAGACGTCGCTCTAACCGACTTTAATGGTTTTTATTCTCCTCCTTCTCGTTTGTTTACCTGAGTTTCGGTTGTTCGATCGCGGAGGCGGGTCCTGTTTTTTCGGGGGAGCCCATATGGACCTATGAAAACAAAGTGAAAAAAAAAATAAAATAAAATGTAAGCGTGGGTGAAAAGAAGAAGAAGCTGGAGAGTGAAGAGAGACAAGGAGAGGCTGAGGAGGAGGAGGGTTTTACTGCTGCGGGGGGAGATGGAGGGTAAAGTGCATTTGTGTGATCAGCGGCAAAAAAAATAATGAGTGTGTGAAATGTCATGTGCAAAAAGTGACCAAATTTAAAAGCAAACAAACAAACTAAATAAAAGTTAAATTCATGATTTTTTTTCCACAAAGCTGCGTTCATGTGTGATGATGTCATAGTCCAGATGGTGGGCAAGAGCCTGATCTTCTTATTGGGCCTCATTTGTGTCAAAATGTGTTCTCAACTGAAAGCTATTCTTATTAGGGATCGGACAATACAACCCAGTTTTTGATTTTGTTAGGTTTTTTTTTACCTTAAGACACAAAGTAAACCATAATAAGTTATATTTAAAACATAGCCGCTGTTTGTGAGTCAGAACTTGTATTTTTATGAACATTCAAACAGTAAACAGTCATATTTAGTGTCCATATTTAGAGTCGTTAACCCATCAGTTATTAACACAACATAATAAAGAACATTCATTCAGGTCTGGCACAAGTTCACACTTTGTTTCTTCAAACATTGAGACTAATATTTATTATTGTGTGTATTATACAAATACAGAGGTGTGTGTTTAAGTCAGGAGCAAAACTGATCATTCTGGCCTGTCGATTCGACCACTGCAAACTTCGATTGATTTTCCATCCCTAGTTGGTGGGGATCAAAGGGGCCGGTGGCGCAAAATGGCAGCCTCATTTCTGTCAGTCTGCCTTAGGGCAGCTCTGGCTACAATAGAGGTTCTGCAGGTGACATCACAGCATTCTAAATGTTCATGCTGAGTGGCAGCGATGCATGAGAGTCAATGGAGAGAACGGACATTTTCTCTTGTAAGAGTTCAATAAACAGCTAAAACAGGAAAATAAACTACAGTTTGATAACAAATTCAACCCACAACAAATTTTCTCCAACATACAACTCTGTATAGAGCCATGAAAGCCTGGAACAATCTCCCAGATTCTATAGCTGTGATCAAGCAAGGGTCAGTTTTCAAAAAACAGATTAAAACTCTGCTGGGTCAATCATACTTGGTAATCTCAGCTAAAACATGTGCTTGATAAAACCGTTGTTTATTCTTTATCACTACTGTTAGGTGTATTTTATGTGACATTTTAACCTTTCCTTTTCCTTTCATATTTTCTATTGCAATATGAATTGATTTGTATTGTAATTGATTTGTAATATATTATCATATTTTATAATTCTGTGTATATTTATAACATATTTTTTTCCTTTCAGCGAACACTATATAAATATATTTTATAACGTTTTTAGAAAATGTTTTATATGAAACTGTATTATGTTTTGTAGGACCCCAGGAAGACTAGCTGACTCTTGGGTACAGCTAATGGGGATCCTAATAAATAATAAATAAAAAAAAAAATAATAATAAAAAAAGTCTACCGAGCTCTGGGTTTGTAACTGACATGTAAACAAAGAAAATCAAGTCAACAGTTGTAGCAAAGAGATAAACTTTAGCTTCTCACTTTTATCAGACATTGAAATCACACACAGTTGAACCTATTACCTTTTTCTTCTTAAAAAAGATGTTTTTGAGTCCGTTTGTTGCAGTTAAAATGTCCTAAATCATCAACTGTTTTAGCAGACAGTTTGTAGCAGACAGCTTGTAGCAGACAGCCGTTGCCCGACAACAAAGAAATACATTGAAGAAATGCCACTCATTCTAAATGTTGTCAGTGCATAACCTCTATAGCAGCTCACCACTACAGAGTGTGGAGTGAATGAATAAAGCAGACGACCATGATGAGGAAGCACCTCCACCAGAGCAAGTAAAACTAAATAAATCTAGTTTGAGATGTTTGCAGCCAGACAAGACTTTTTTTCCTTTTGCTGGATTGGGATCAGTTTCTATGACAATCAATAACTTTCAGGACATGAGAGTGATGAAGTGACACATAAAAACCATAATAGACACAACATAACAGCAGCAGGGTTGGTCTTGGTAAAAGCTCGATAGTCGAGTCTGAGTTTAGGAGAACAAGTAAGTTTAGGTAAAGAGTTAGGGTAATAATGGGTAAGATAATAAAACAGTTTAAGTCTGTTTAGTAATAACTAATTACCATGGCAACCTGCTCACTTCTGTCCCTCCGGCGTTTTGTACCAGTGACAATAAACCACTGACTCTTGTTCTTTATCTTCTGCGTTATTGGCGAGTCGCAGTAATGTTTTAAGTGCACAGCGCCACCTACCGTATTGTTGTATAATTACATAATATGGGTGAACATCTGGGCGTCTGGGTGGAGGTGAGTCATGTGAGGGTTGCACACATTTTGAATCTGTTGATTTGTATTAGTGATTAGATCCGTTCACTTTTGTATTACAGCAAAAACTTAAACAAAACAATATTTCCTACAGCTTCCATACATCTGTATTAAACATTAACATCATCTATTGTTATCTTGTTATCTCAATGGGACTGTTCCTGGTTCAATAAAAGATGAATCTAAATAATATTTGTGTTTTTGTCGTCTCTTTTCTCTTTATTACATTTTCAGTCGTCCAAAGTGATGACACACCATGAGCTTTAGCCGCAGTGATTGTGTTTTATCCCTGTGTGTGTGTGCGCTGTATGTGTGCGCGCTGAGTGTGTGCGCGCGCTCTATCTGACTCCAGATCAGCCGAGCCGCGCACTTATTTAGACGACAAACAGGCGGACGTGACCTTTCAGCGGCGGTGCAGATAACGGACGAACGAGCTCAGCGAGGAGGCAGCAAGCACCGCGCAGAAGACACAACTAACACCACACAACAGTAACACAACACAACACTGACACGACACGACGCTGCTCAGGCGACACACAAGGAAGCAGGTTAAAGGTGGAATATACAATGTAATGTTTCTTCATCTAAAACATGTCTGAAGTTGTGTTTTGCTTTCTCCACATTCATAGTAACTCTGCACGTTCAGGCTGGATTCCTACCCCGGTTCCACCTCGTGATGTCATTAAGTGAAAACACAGGAAGTGCCTCCCAGTGTTTCTAAACTCCACACGACTTCACTTGAGTCAACTTATTATGTAAATGTGTCAACATAAATCCAACCTGCTAGAGAAGTGTTTTCGACAGTACAACACCTCATACATTTCTGTAGCATTTTTTTGTTTAGTGCAGCCCTACTTACAAGTGTAAATAAATCTTTGCAATTCATAATGACATCATATTGGTTAAAGTTGGGGTGGCTTACTCTTTTAGGTATAAATCAGAAATCTTTGTGTTTTCCACTAAAAAGTCTATGATAAATGCAGCAGTTTGTGAACAAATGAGACCTCTGAGTCCTGTCTGAACTGAATAATAAAGAGTTTTAGTTCTAATCAGGAGCTGAATGCTGCTCTCTGATTGGCTGAGCTTGGGTGGTCCTCTCCAGTTTCACTTTGCTGTCATAATTGCAACCAAAACGAATACATGTGGATATTAACTAGGGATGTCCTGATCAGGTTTTTTTGCCCCCGAGTCCAAGTCCGAGTCATTTGATTTTGATGATCTGCCGATACCGAGTTCCGATCCGATACTTTTATAAAACATTAAATGTCAAAGTAAACAAACCCAGATGACTTTTATTTTTTTATTTTGTTTACCTTTTTAACATAGCACTAACATTTCACTTCTGTGACGTAGCTTGAACAATCAAATAATACATAAATTCTTCACTTTGGACCTTAGTGCAACAGTAAATATTAAATTAAAAAGGTCTAACATGAAAAAACAGCATCAACTTAAAATATTCAGCAGCATAAGAAAACAAAAGTGCCACAGTGTTTTTAAGTAAGGCAAGTAATGTGTTTTTAGAAACTGCACTGCACTCTCCAGCTTTAATTTGACAGAAAAATTATGTTTTTCTTGATGAAAACCAACATCTCTTTGCCTACTTCACGTTGTACTAAGAATCTTAATTTTTCTTCTATTTTCACCCCGTCCCGCAATTAATAGTGTAGGATTTAGGCAATCTCTCGCTCTCTCTCATACACGTGCACGCGCCTTAGCACCCAAACATGCACGCGCAGCACCGACAGCAGCCGCAGGAGAGAAGCCGGATAAAGAAAATAGACCCAGGTAGGACTAAACGGCTCATATAAAGCGATTGTGAACAGAAGGAACGGTGCTGTCTTCACAACACGTTCGTTACAAGTTAAGCTGTAAAATGATGTGCGGTTTATAACAGTCCGACTCATATTCGTGGAGAAAAGAGCCTCGTAAGGACGTGATTTAAACTTGGTGTTTGAAGTCGGAAAGTTTGTGATGTTCACGGTCGTTCACGGAGCTTCTGGGCACGGTACATGTTGTTTTAGTGGTTGTAATCTTAGTAGTTGACGTATTTTGAAAGAGCATCGGAACTTTATTTTGTCTCAGCGCGACTTTTTCCTGTGTTTTTTCCTGCTAAAAAGTCCGGGAGACGCGCCGTTGACGCTGATAATAATAATAGAAGTCTGATCTATTGAGGGACGCGTAGCGTATTAACGGCCGTCAGACGAGCGTCTCACACAGACTTGATTCCATTATGAGCGACTCCTGCGCGTATGACGGCCGTATATGACGTGCTGCTGCAGTTACGCGCTGCTACTGCTTTGAGGGTCACTGTGCCACCGCGTAACTAGATATGATGTTAAAGTAAGTAATGAGAATAAATATTTCCGAGTCCTGATCGGGAGATAACGTCCGATTCCGATCAAGTCTGAAACCACGAGATCGGGGCCGATTTCCGATCACGTGATCGGATCGGGACATCCCTAATATTAACCATGTGTTGAAGGATTTATGAGAGGAAGTTGTCAGATTTTAAACCTTAATTGTGCTTGCGGTGTGAAAATTAGCTACTACACATTTAACCATCCAGGTTGCAGACCTCCAGGGGAGACCCTCACGTGACTCACCTCCATCCAGACGCCCATAAGGCCTGGACGATCACCCATTTTATGTAGCTTCACCACGTTACAGTAGGTGGGGCTATATGCACTTTAAATATTATTTGTGACCCGCTAATAACGTAAAAAAAAAAAAAGAGTCCGGATGTTTATTGTGTCAAAGAGAAACTAAACGCAGAATCAACTTTTTTTCACTGTCAATATGTATATGGGGTCAAAACTGAATTATCTACTGTTTCCAGGCCTTTTTTGGACATTTTTGGCTGTACTGTCGATGATCAAACACTGTCAGTGCATTTTCATTTCACGCTGACGTCACATTGAGTTGATGCGACAGACGAGCCGCCCAGATGGGATAAATAAACTCCTCTCTCTGACACTGGTAAACTGGAAAGCAGTCGCCCGCTGCAATATGTTGTTTGGCTCAGTTAGATAAACGTGTGGTACTTGGTGCGAAGGTGAGTAGGTTCATTTAGTTGTTTAATTTTTCTCATTTTCACTTTTAGAAAATACTCTTTTGTTCACATCATAATCATGACGTGTGAGTCAGAAACTCTCTCTGTGCACAGCCTCAGAGCTGTGAACTTCTCCATGTCAGGATCGCTCCCACACAAAACTCACATCTCTCACAAGCTCACTGTCCATATTTGGTGCTGTCAATCAAAGTCTGTTCACTCGCACTGGGGATCTTCCACTTTTGCGAGTCTGTTTGAGAATCAGTTGTGGCGGAGTAAGTCTTTAGCTTCACTTATCTGTTAGGTGTTTTAACATACACGGTACAAAACGACAGAGGGACAGAAGTGAGCCTAAACTGTATATTTAATATATATTTTATCTTAACCTTTACCCAAACCTTTACCTAAACTTACCCATTCTCCTAAACTTAATCTCCGTCTTTCTGGACCCGACTTTCAAGCATTTACCAAGACCTGCCCAAAGCCAGATATTACAAATGTTGTTAAGTTGTGTAAATAAAAACTTTGTGTCTATATTGTTTATTTTCTTGTCAGTTCATCAATTTCATGTGAAAGTTATTGGTTGGAAACTGAAACTTGATCTAGCAAAAGAAAAAAAAGTCTGTCTGCTGCAGAGACACGGTGAGATACCGCCTGTATCAGACACAAATGATCAATAAGTTGTCACTTAGCACAGTCCGGTTAGAGACGTCAACATCATTTAAAATGTCACTGCTACAGCAAGAAGTCAGATGCTGTAAATTGAAAGAAAAACACCTTGTACTGTTCACAGTTTAATGGCCAGCACGTGTTTTCTGCTCACGTGAGGACAAACCTGCGTGAACAAACTCAAACAGACTTTAATTTGTCCCACTCTGACACCAAACTTCACGCCCGGTTTGGACACGTGAGTCTGGTTCATGTGACGGACGTTTGGACATTAGACACACTCAGACTGAACATTTACACTCAGGACGTTTGGACATTAGACACACCTCGGACTGAACATTTACACTCAGGACATTTGGACATTAGACACACTCAGACTGAACATTTACACTCAGGACGTTTGGACATTAGACACACCTCAGGCTGAACATTTACACTCAGGACGTTTGGACATTGACACACCTCAGACTGAACATTTACACTCAGGACGTTTGGACATTTGACACACCTCAGACTGAACATTTACACTCAGGACGTTTGGACATTAGACACACTCAGACTGAACATTTACACTCAGGACGTTTGGACATTAGACACACTCAGGCTGAACATTACACTCAGGACATTTAGACATTAGACACACCTCAGACTGAACATTTACACTCAGGACGTTTGGACATTAGACACACCTCAGACTGAACATTTACACTCAGGACGTTTGGACATTAGACACACTCAGACTGAACATTTACACTCAGGACATTTGGACATTAGACACACCTCGGACTGAACATTTACACTCAGGACGTTTGGACTGCGTGGACTTACTTTGTCCCACTTTGAGCACCACCTTCATGCCCTGCGTAGCACACACTCCTCCTCTCATGCTGTCCAGGCCTTGGCGCGTCCCGTCTGACGTGGCTGCAACACAAAACACAAAACGACACGGTCATAATCAGAGTCGACAGGTAATCATGATTGACTGAAGTTCAGGAAAAAGGACTTTCTCTCCAGTAAACCTTAAAAGCTTACTCACACACACAACCTCACTAGAATCAGAATTACACGTTAAGTCAAAGTAAACCCATCCAATGAGAAGAAGATCAAACCTGCCTTCGCCACATTTACATCTTATCAAACAGGACATGGCAGAGTTGAAATCTAAAGTTTCTATGGTCCAATCAGACCAGACCTGCTCTCACATCAGGGAGAAGACTAAAGGCCGAGGGTCAAACTCAAGTAGACTGTATCTTCAGATTTGTATCTTAACATCTTACATTATGTTGTTTTATTGTACAAACCGTCATTCCAAGAACATTTTGGACACATTATCACATCTTATAGTCACATCTCAACATAAGCTTTTATAATTCCATATAATGCTTTAATTAATTTTCCTCTCGTCATTGATGCTGCAGTGCATTCTGGGAGTTGTAGTTCAAATTGTTTGTGTGCTTTTAACAGGGGCCAATATCAATATTAATCAGAAATCTTCTGTTTTGTTTGTGAGATATCATTTGTTCTCCCAAAAACACTGTTCTGAATGTCCCAGATCTGTGATGTCATAGATAGATCTCTGAGATCATTATCCAGACTCCTTTTGAGCATTTCTACAGGATTAGCTCATTAGGTCAGATTGGTTTGATTGCATAACCTCTGTCATTTTCTTTGGAGTGAGTAAATAGAGCTTTAACTCAAGTTTTGTTGTAGAAAACACACACAACCTTGTGTGACTTTACTAGACTTTTTTATTAGTTCTGGTGCATGAGATTCCAAAGTGGAGGTGCTTCGGAGCAGGTTTGAAGGAAAAAAAACAACACAAAAAAATGCGTAATATGTGTCCTTTAAGGTCAAAACAATCAATGTGAGATATGATATAGTTTGACCAAGAGCTCACAGATTTTTACATTAGAAAATGGGTCATGCAGTGTTATTTTAATGCTGCGTTCAGACCGGATGTGTCCAGTTTACATGTTAGGAGTTAGGTCAATATAAACCGACGTCTTGAGGCGTCCAGTGAATTTGCAGTGAAAATTTGCATCCAGAGCATGAAAATTCTCTTGTTCAGGCATCTGCTGACGCTGTGTCTTGCGCAGTAGACGCTCCAACCTGCGATGGACGCTTTGGCCTGAACGCAGCGTTCTACGGTAATCTACGGTTTGTCGAACCTTAAGATATAGTTCTAAGGTTTGGAGAAAATCACAGTCAGTCAGTCACAGACAGTTTGGCTAAATATGTTGTTTATTGTTTAATATATTCTTTATGAGACATTGTTCTTCAATTAATGTTAGTTGAAGCTCCTAGAAGGTCTAAGGTTTGTGTAAGCTTTAGTTCTAAGGTGTCTCCAGCTCTAACTCAAGCCCATTACGCTGCAGAACCTGGACGCTGCAGACACACTCCAGCCTCGGGCCAAACACTCACTTAGAGCCTGTCCCGGGACGTGAGGCTAGAGACAGTATTTATAGAAGCAGGCCGGATAACGACATCGCTCACATGTTTACGTTCTACACTTTATCTGACGAGGAAACAGCTGGATGTGACGCCGGCGAATTAAATTGGAAAAATATCTCAGCGCTGTGGCTTTTCTGACAAACGCAGTGATACGAGCTGAACTGTAAACTACAAGAAGAGCAGTTTGTAAGAAAGAAGAAGAGACACACACGAGAAGAAGGTGTATTACAAATGGCACCAGACTTTAGGACAGGGTTGTTGCACTAATTTTAGACCACACTGTGTCATGATTGTCCTCAACAGGCCGGTCTATAAACCTTACTACTCCAACACAATCTATAGTCTTTGTGTTCTGTTTATCTATTGAAAGTACATGTATTGCATAAGTAAGTCAGAAAATGAGTTTCTATTGAAAATTTTCAAGACAACCACATTATTCCTAATGCTAATATAAGATTAAAACAAACCTAATAATCACTTATGGCCACATAAAATGATGTGGAGAGTCACTTTTTGCCCAGGGGCCACTATGTGGTATATACTGTATATTGCCTGAGCAGCCAGCCCTATTGACCCTATTTTGTCCCGCCCACTTGGCTTGGAAATGCACTTCCTGTTTAGCTCTGTTAAGGTAGCTAACATGTTTGTTTGTCTGTCTTGTGGGCAATTTTAATTTAATATAATGACAGTTAAAATAAAATCGACTGAAATCTACAGGCTAAATGCAGCTAAACAGGAAGTGCATGTCCTAGAAAAGTAGGCGGGACAAAATAGGGTCAATATCAGGGGTGTCAAACTCAGTTTGACAAAGGGCCACATTGGCATCGGGGTTGTTCTCGAAGAGCCGGTTGTAACTAAAATGAACCTTATCAATCTTTGACATACTACAAATAATAGTTGTATTACTGTATATTTGCTGAAGTAACAATAGGCTCTGTGCAGTTGTCTGTTTTCGTTCAAATACTACATCCTGTACATATACAACCATTTCCTGTTCAATTCATTTCTATGAGTTTTCACTCCATGAGTTTAAAACTAATAAATCCTCTTTAGATCAGACAGTTGTGGTGAATGTTACAGAAAACATGTTAAAGACTTTACATATCAGAGGAATATTTCACCAGAGACACTTGTGTGTTTAAAAAGAGACATAATTGTGTCTAAATGCTAACGCTAACAGGAAATTATTGTATGTACAGAAGTGAGCTATTTTGAATGTTCACAAGCCAACTGAAGTTCCGTGCACAGAGACAATTACTTAATAAATATCTGCATTAGTCTGAAAAAATGACTTACTCTTTAAGTTTCAAACAAATCCTTTCATTGGGTTAAAACACCCAGATTACTCGGGCACTAATATCAAATTAAAGTAAACCTTATAAGACCTTGAGGGCCACATCTGGCTCCCGGGCCTAATGTTTGACACGTGTGCTCTACATTCTGTTCAAATGCAGAAGGGTCTGGAATAAAGACAGAGTCAAGCACTTCCCTCCGCGACCCCAAAATGGCTCACGTAGCTGATGGATTATTTTCTTTGGCTCTTGCTTCAGTTTTGAACAATTAGGATCATATCAGTCCATTAAAACCGTTGATCCCAGACCCTCACGTCTTTGTAAAGTGTCTGTCAAAGCGTGTAGGGACTGGCTGCTCAGGCAAGTTTACGCTTTCTTTTGAGACTGTTGACCAGAGAAAACCAATCGAGACTCACTGTTCACTGCCTGATCTTTTAGCTTTTTTATTTTAGACTAAGGTTCTGAAAATCTCCGAGAAATGGACTAAACAGGAAGTGAACAAGTTGGTGAAACGTTAGCCTTTTTAAGTCGACTTCTATGCACAAAGCCAACAGAGATGAGGCGCTAGAGAGCATCAGCCTGGCTCACACCAGAAGATGTTTGTTGGAAGAAGAGACTGAATCTTCGAAACACTGGATATGGGTCTCTCAAGCTCTTTACATCAAACAATCTCTCCTTCATTTCCTCCTCTTTCCACAACATTCGAACGCGTGACCTTTGCACGAGAGGACAAACCGACACAAACCTCCTCGTGTCAAAACCTGCAAACGCGATCATAATCCGCCGAACAAAACTACAAACTGCTTTTCATGTCACTTTTCTCTCCACGTCTGCAAAAACATCCCGTCTCTTTCCATTTCCCATTTCAAAGAATCCCCCCAAAAAAACTGCTGCGTGCGACGGTTTCAGAGTCGGTGTGTTTGGACTGACAGCCTCTCCCTCCGCGCGTTCACCCTCGTTCTCCGCGCACTCACCTCGCGCGCTCTCACCCTCCGCGTTAGTATTCCGATCGCGCTGCAGGCCTGTCTCCGTCGTGGGGGGACATGACTTGCATTTAGCGTCGCTCCAAAGTCACAGAGAGAGAGCTGTTATTGAAGCCGCTCGACAAAGAACTGGGCCGCGCAGACACGAGGGAGAAACGGCCAGGAAGTGTGAGAGAAAATACGTTTTAAAGGACACATGTTTGAGAGTTTAATCCTGTTCTAACATGACTATTTGGTATAGGCGATAACATGATAAAAATGGAATCGTTATATCGTCATCCTTCTGTTTGTTCAAATATAAACTACTTTTCTGCTTCTCTGAGTTAACAAATCATTTCTTTAAAGCGACTTTGGATTTTGTACATCGGGGCAGCACTGTCAAGTCATAAAGAGGTCAATATTATCAATTTCTGGTTTTATTTGTGAAAATATGCCAGTTTGGGACGTTGTACACACTTTTGAGCTTGCACACTCGTCTTATTGTGTTCCAGGGTTGCTGCACAACTTCTAGAATGAATTTAAGACTTTTAGAGACTTTTTTAAAACCATGTTTATCAAAATTTAAGACCATGTGCACGCTTAAAACATTGTTTTATTTTTAGTTTTTGTTTTGACAAACAAGCACAATTTATTGGCTCACAAAATGACATACATTTCTGTTATTTCTGATAGAAAAACATTTACAGAGGCTCGTCCTGTCACATGCCAGCACCTGTCAGTGATCATGTGACAGGTGCTGCTCCTGTCTCATCTGCAGTGACCAGCTTTATGTCTCTTTACAAAAGCACACACAGGTGATCTCTGGGCTTCCACAGCTCCGCTCCAGTTTGTTTCAATTCATTTATGTTTTAAGTTCACAGAACTTTGTGGCTCAACTTGAAGTAATGTTAACATTCAAAATAAGCGGAGAGCTCTTTGCACATGCGGCGGTTCAAAAGCTGATGCTTTCTCCACATGTACAATCACATTAGTCCTGTGCTTAGGTCTTTGCAGTGGCTCAGAGAGTGGACTGCAGCAAGTCTCTGGACTAACCATCAACATGTACATGACATCGTCTGAGGACCACTGAAGAGGACCACGCATGTTTCAGAGCAGCCAACAGGCTCATTGTTTCGAGGCTAGACATGTCTGTTGCAGCTGTATTTTAATGCACTTTGAGTTGCTTGTGTATGAAAAGTGCTATCAAATGTGGACGATCTATTGAGTAAATCAAGAAACTGTAACAAAACACCTGTGTCTGCGCACATTTGAAGTGTTAAGTGTGCAGTGAGTTTACCTTAAAACTCGTTCTCTAGTGAAACGTGCCTTTCGTTTGGCCAAGTTGAATAGTTCTTGTTTAGTCTCAAAGTTGTGAGACGCTTCATGCTAAGCTAACACTGAGCTCATGCGCTCTGAAGCACCTCTGTTCTGCGCTGTCGCTCTGACACGACAGGCATCACACAAACACCACATGCTTCATTTGACTTTGATAAATCTGCTCAAATACCAGGTCTCAAAAAAGCCACTTCAAATGTAATGTATTTCCCATTTTTCACTCAAGACTTTTTAAGACTCCGTGGAGCCCTGTGTTCTTTTAAAGTTGCACTGTTAAGTCAAGAGAATTACTTTGGACACAATGTTTTCTGTCCTGAAATATTCACATTCTGCTGCTGTCCTTGACCCATTTCCACCAGAGCAAAGCCTCAGCCTGTTTTAAGTTTAGATCTGCTCAGAAATCATGTCTCTTTCACTCCTGCTTCTGTTTCTGTCTGTATCTGTGTTTCTCAGTCGCTCCAGGCTCCGCCCACGTCGCCGTGACTACAGCAGAGTTGTAAATCAAACTTGGCGTTTTTATGAGCTGCTGTGACGCGTTGATGAAGCCGTCGGAGGCCATTACTTCCTCTACATCCACACACACCACATAAATATATACAGTTTACAGAGACGTTGTTATATTGTCATGCAGAGAGAGAGAGTTTGAACAACAGACACAACAACGCCACATTAAAGCAGGTTTTCAGTCATTCTCTGAAAAAGTATGACAAAACATTCATTGCTTTATTTTCTCTGACTTTATTTTGAGTTTAGCTGAAGTGTCACAAATGACACACATTTTAGTGCAGAAAAGGATCGTCATATTTTCAATGTTTATAAATGTATAAACACGTTTATAACTGTATTAAAACTACCAAGCTACCTAAATGTTTTCCAGTTGTGTAAATGCTGTAAATCAAAGTAAATCCCAATTATAAATGAGTTTGCTAACCTAAACATGAAGCAAAATCAGAATGAACAAAACTAAACATACGACTTTGTTTCTTTTAAAAGACAATAAATGAAGACAAAATGAACATTGTTGGAGTAAAACTAACATATATTTTGATTGAATTAAACAGCTTATTTGTGCTTAATACAGTATATTTGTTGTCTCCCGTCCCACTGTCTTTTTGGAGAGTGTAACTGTTTCAGATGCTGCTGTTCCAGTGACTAAGGGTTGGACATTTGATGCTGCTAATATTAAGGACTTCCTCATGGACACCCGCCCAAGCCCCGGTGATCAAAGATGGCGGACCTATGCGTCAATAACTTTTGCTCACTGGCGTTAGTGGCCATATTGGCATTAGCTTTAGCCTTTTGCAGCTGCGCTACAGGCTCTGGAACATGCACAGTTGTGTTTGCCCCATAACTCTTTACACGAGGAGCTGGACGAGCTCGAGCCGAGTGAATCTGAATGAATCCAAAAGCTCACACGTGACCGTTCTGACCAATCAGAGCGGCCGTTACAGTGTGGAGCAGCGTAGCCGAAGCTAAGCTTAAAATGCCGTTTTATACGAAACTAAAACCTTTTGAACCGGAAAAAGTTGATGATGTGAAGTCTAGGTAAAAATCGGCCGCACAATCCGACAGTTTTAAAAGCTGTAGATGCTATATCTGCTGAAGCACGGGCGGTTGTGTTTGCATCTACACTTTAGGGAAGAAATGGAGAGATTTTCAGCTGCAGAACCAATGCAGCGACCACTAGGGGCTGATTTACAACGACTACAAGCAACAACGTCCTGCCCAGATAATATAAAGATCCATGCATCTGCCCCACCTCCCTCTCCAGGATTGGGCTGTCCTGGTCCTGCTAGACGAGTCGTTCCCATCTGTTAATGGGACCGTCCATGGAGTGAATCTCTCCTTTAAGGAATTATTGTCAGTTATAAGTCGGTGGAGGCAAGAGGCACTTTTCCAACTAATAACACTGGACTTATCCATGAAAAATTCAAAAAATATTTGCTAATTTAAAAAGTGATTATTCTATAATGACAAGAAACCCACTGAGCTCATTTGTATTACAAAAATAAATTGCATTTAAAATTTATTTTAGCTGCCCTCCACCTCATTGACATTACGTTGGCCTGTTGAAAGGTTGTGATGTCACGTGAAACCCACCTATTGTGTTCCTCCTCCTTTTGCTTTCTTCTCTCTCCTCCTCTCTTTGCTCTTCTCCCCTCTCTCTCTTTTCTCCTCTCTCTCTAACTTAAAACTAAGTTCTGACTCACTTGTAAGTTACAACAACACAAAGATTTAATTTCATTTAACTCATCGCCCTCCTGACTTTTTACAGTGCACCACATCTACTCATGGAGGCAGAATAAACAAAAACGATCCGCCCCTGACATGCTAACACCCTCTCCTCATGGTCCGTCTCTGATCCTAGAGAATAAACAAAAACGATCCTGCCCCTGACATGCTAACTCCCTCTTCCTCTGGTCCGTCCTCAAAACGATCCTGCCCCATGCCTAAACCCTCCCTCTGGTCCGTCTCTGATCCTAGAGAATAAACAAAACATCCTGCCCTGACATGCTAACTTCTCTGCACAGGAGTAACCAAAAAACGATCCTGCCCCTGACATGCTAACACCCTCTCTCTGCCGTTCGATCTAAAACTGGTGTCGATCCTTCCAGCCTCCTCTCCGTCCTCCAGCCTCTCTCTCCCCTGTTTTATTTGTTACCCCGTCAGGACCAGAATAAGACCCGGTCTGTCCGTCTGGATCTGGATCTGGGTTAGAGCCGGACTGAGGACTGAAGTTTAATGATTGAGAAAAATGAGGTTGTAGTCGACTAAAGATATCTTTGGTTTCTCTCTTCTTCCTCTATCCCTCTCTCTCTCTCTCCATCTTTTTTTTCTCTCTATTTCTCTCCTCTTCTCTCCCTTCCTCTTCCTCTCTCTTCTTCTTCTCCCCCTCTCTTTCCCCTCACTTCATTCTTTCTCTCCTCTCTCTCTCTTTCTCCCATCTTCTCCCCTGTTTCCCCCCTTCTTCTCCCTCTTCTCTCTCCTCTCCTCTTTTCTCTCCCTCCTCTCCTCTCTCTTTCTCTTCTTTCCCTCTCTCTCCTCTTCTTTCATCTCTCTCCTCCTTCTTCTACACCTTCTCCTTGCTTTCTCTCTCTCTGCCTGTTCCTCTCTTTCCTCTTCTCCCTCTCTTTCCTTTTCTCTCTCCCCTCTCTCCTCTTCTCCTCACTTTCCTTTTCTTTCTCTTTTCTCCTCTCTCTCTCCTCTTCTTTTCTCTCTATTTCTCTCCTCCTTCTCTCCCTCTTCTTCCTCTCTCTCTCTTGTCTTCTCTCCCCTCTCTTTCCCCACACTTCTCCTCCTCTTCTCTCTCTCTCTTCTTCTCTCCCTCTTTCCCACACTCTCTCCTCTTTTTCCTCTCTCTTCTCTCTTCTTCCCCCTTTTCCCCCTCGTACTCTTCTCTCTCCCCTTCTCTCTCTCTCTTTCTCTTCTTCCTCTCTGTCTCTCTCTCTTTCTTCCTCTCTCTCTCTCTCTCTCTTCTTCCTCCCCTCTCTCCTCTCTCTCTCTCCTCCTTCTCTCTCTCTCTTTCTCTTCTTCCTCTCTCACTCTTCTCTCTCCTCTCTCTCTTCACTCTTTTTCTCACTCTTCTCTCTCTCTCTTCTCTCTCTCTCTTCTCTCTTCCTCTTTTCTCTCTCTCTTCTCTTTCTCCAGCATTTGTCATTCTCTTCTCACACAAAACTCCAGAACACTTTAGTCTCCTCCGGGCCTGGCTCTTGTGTCGTAACATGGTCTGTGAGCCGAGGGAGGCGTCTGGGGAGAGGGAAGTCTAAAGGACCCCACAGAGACCCAGAGAGAGCGTCAGAGCAGCACAGAGACAGTTCAGACTCAGAAAGAGGCTTTTAGGAACTGCAGTTACTACGTTTAGATCAGTTCACTGGTTTAAAGCTTCAGGACCGGATTTTCAAAGGAATTATAATCTGTCCAAATCTCACAAATCCTTTAACAAATGATTAATATCCAGGTTGTTCATGTTTGCTGCAGTTAGAGCTGATATTTTTTTAACAAACTGCAAAGTGAACCTGGAGTGGACCGCCCAAACTCAGCCAATCAGAGCGCAGCTTTAGACTGTGAGACCTATATAATACTGAAATATGAAAAAAGTCAGTGACTCCAGCTTTAACTATTAAACAATTTAATGGATTAAAGGAGATCTATTCTGTCATATTCACTTTTCTAAGTTTTTAACCTTGTTATAAGGCCTTTCATTCATCATTAGTTTCTCAAATATTTTGAGTTGATTCATCCATGTTGGAGTAATCTTGTTTTGTTCTTCAGCTGGAGCTCAAGCGCTCAGAAATCCCCGTTCTCACCTACCACCTATCCCCTCCCACTTGTCTGTATTTACTTGGTATATTTCAAAAGATTAAAACTCAAAGTGAAGTATGTGTGGTTCAGAACTGTCCCAAATTCACTTTCCAACAATAAAAATTTGTTTTTAAAAAATCTTTTTCTTGTACAGTTACATTTTAAAATGAAGGGGCGGGGCTTATCAAATCTGTAGTTTGACACAATAGGACACTTTAAAGTTTGAAGATTTCATCAAACATTTTGCTTGTTTTCACCTAGAGTGGCTGTTTTTATTAGTTTAGTATTTGTATTTTGTCCAGTAAATATGTAGAGGTGAAGCTGCACTGTTACAGATAAACCTGCATCATAAATGTGGTAAACCCACATAAATGACACATGTGTTATGATTTTACAAGTTATAATATTTTTAGCACTTATCTAAGGCTGCATTCACAAAACACTTTTCAGGATAGTTCGCTTGGATTGGTTAATTATGAGTCCTCTCTGGTCTTCTGAAGTGAAAGTGAAATATTTGTCAGTGATATTTTCAGCGTGTGTCCTTCAGTTAGACAAAGATAGTTCAGAAATAGAAGAGAATCTACAAACACGACTTTAAAAAATCAAAACAGTTCCATATAAAAGATGTTTTTAAAAAGTGAGTTTGTGTTGTGAGTGTTTGTAAATGAGAGCAGGCCAAAGAGTCGTCCTGGTTTTACTCTGAACTAGTTTGGTTCTG